>NW_026844478.1:37895422-37969662 GCF_025583915.1 Anolis sagrei ordinatus | reverse complement strand
ACTGGCACTGCTCATTCATTTCCACTGGCTTCCCACTACACGACAGTGATACTAACTTCCCCTGCGAAAATTCCCTGCAAAAACTACGTGCCTTGTATTTATTTATTATTTATTTATTTAGAACTTTTATATACCGGTCTTCTCACCTCCGCAGAGGGACTCAGGCCGGTTCACAACAACAGTATCACAGGCAATCGTTTAAAAACATCACATCCCGTAATACACTAAAACATTAAAATACTAAAATACAATCATATAATTGCATAGGCCAAGTCGTCAAAATGAAATCGTAGTTCATCACCATCCATCCGTGTAGTCACGAGTTATTGACTCACTCGTCAAATGCCAGTTTCCAGTGCCAGTTTTTCACCTGTTCTCTAAAGGTCAGGAGAGAAAGGGCAGTTCTACTCTCCAGTGGGAGAGAGTTCCAGAGGCGAGGGGCCACCACCGACAAGGCCCTGTCCCTCGTCCCCACCAGACGCGATTGCAAGGCCAGTGGGACCGAGAGCAGGGCCTCTTCAGAAGATCTTAACAATCTTGATGGTTCATAGGGGAGAATCCGTTTGGACAGGTAAACTGGGCCGGAGTTGTTTAGGGATTTATAGGTCAACACCAGCACTTTGAATTGTGCTCGGAAGCTAATTGGCAGCCAGTGAAGCTAGTGCAACAGAGGAGTAGTATGCTCCCTGTACCCCGCTCCTGTTAGTAATCTGGCTGCCGCTCATTGGACTAATTGGAGCTTCCGGGCAGTCTTCAGAGGCAACCCCACGTAGAGAGTGTTGCAGTAGTCTAAACGGGATGTAACCAGAGTGTGGACCACCGTGGCCAAGTCAGACTTCCCAAGGTACGGGCGCAGCTGGCGCACAAGTTTTAATTGTGCAAAAGCTCCCCTGATCACCGCGGAGATGTTGGTTATCCCGCTACACAGCAATAATACTAACTTCCTCCACAAAAATTCCCCATGAGAGCTACACGCCTTGTAATCTTACTTTCCGGATAACCCTCGTAGAATGAATTCAGTTTGACATCACTTTAACTGCCATGGCTCAATCCTGCAGAATCCTGGGAAATGTAGTTTTTAGTGAGACACTAGTATTCTTAGACAGAGGAGAGTAGAAACCTTGTAAAACTACAGTTCTTAGGATTCCATAATATTGAGCCAGGGCCGTTGAAGAAGTGTCAAACTGTAGTAATTTTTTAATTTCAGGAAATCATTTCTTCCTGTCCTCTTGTCTTTTAATGGATTAGATTAGAGAGATGGGCCAAAACTAACAAAATGAAGTTCATTAGTGACAAATGCAAGATACTCCACTTAGGCAGAAAAAACGAAATGCAAAGAGACAGAATGGGGGACGATGAGGCCTGGCTCGAGAGCAGTACGTGTGAAAAAGATCTTGGAATCCTCGTGGACAGGAAGGTGAACGTGAGCCAGGAATGTGATGTGGCGGCAAAAAAAGCCAATGGGGATTTTGGCCTGCATCAATAGGAGCCTAGTGTCTAGATCTAGGAAAGTCATGCTCCCCATCCTCTATTCTGCTCTGGTTAGACCACTTTACCTGGAATACTGTGTCCAATTCTGGGCACCACAATTCAAGAAAGATATTGACAAGCTGTAATGTGTCCAGAGGAGGGCGATTAAATGACCAAGAGGAGAACAAGCCCTATGAGGAGTGGTTTAAGGAGCTGGGCATGTTTAGCCTGAAGAAGAGAAGGCTGAGAGGAGATATGTATAAATATGTGAGAGGAAGCCACAGGGAGGAGGGAGCAAGCTTGTTTTCTGCTTCCATGGAGATTAGGACAAGGAGATTAGGATGCGGAACAATGGCTTCAACTACAAGAGAGGAGATTCCATCTGAACATGAGGAAGAACTTCCTGACTGTGAGAGCCGTTCAGCAGTGGAACTCTCTGCACTGGAGTGTGGTGGAGGCTCCTTCTTTGGAAGCTTTGAAACAGAGGCTGGATGGCCATCTGTCAGGGGTGATTTGAATGCAATATTCCTGCTTCGTAGAAGAATGGGGTTGGACTGGATGGCCCAGGAGGTCTCTTCCAACTCTTGGATTCTATGATTCTATGAATGGCTCTTGATCTCTATTCCGCTTTTGTGTCATGGCCTAATCTGACTTTCATTTGGGTGGAACCTCGGCCCTTTCTTCTTTTCATTCTCTTCCCTTTAGCCTGGGTGGATGATAGATGATCTCTCCGGAGGTGGCAACTCTTCATTGTTCAGGGCATATCTCCAGGACGACAGGACCGCATCCTCAATGTCGTCTCCACTGCTCCAGAGCCGTGTAGTAGATTTACCGATTCTATTATACCTCTATTGAACAGCTCTTAATCTGGTCAGAGGAAGGGGAGGAGGGGAAAAAAACATGCTACAAGCAGCACATTTTGTCCCTTGCCGTTCGTATCTGAACAGCTTTTTGTATTTTGGCAAGGTTGTACAATTGCATTAGGTGTATTTAAATGCCAGGCAAGGTGTTCTTCCTTTTCTACGTTTTCTTTGGAAGGTGTTTGGAAGGTCTAGGAAGCAGAGAATTTGCCCACTCTGCTTTTTCACCCTTGAGTTTATCAGGTTTTGCATCTTAAGTTGATGCCTTTCCAACTCCAGACCATTGTTGCTTTAAGTAATAATAATGAAATGTCCACAATAAATTGATATGCATTTTTTAGACTCTCACCTTTGGCTTTGCTTTTAGGAGGAAAAAAAAGGTTGGCTTAGTATACAATTTTTTTGCAAGAGTTATGCTGTTTGATACATTTCCCTAGTATATTCTTTAGGCTTGCGCATTCGGGGTAAACCTTGACCCATTTCTTGTCCCAGCTTTCGGTGGGGACCCCGATCTGTTTTTGGGAGCCTCCCGAAATGGGGACCCTGATCTGTTTTTGAAATGGGGCACCCGATCAGTGGGGACCCCAATACGTTTTTGGGAGCCTCCTGAAATTGAGAAGGCAGATACCTGTTTTCGCTCTGTCGTGCTGAAATATCTGTTTTCTATTTTTATTTATTTCTAGCATTTCTTTCCAAGGCAAGGAGGCATAGAGCCCCATGTGCTCACAAAAGCAGCGAAGGAGCCAGTGAATGGCTCCTGCTTGCTTTCGTTTTGAGTGGGTTTGCGTGGCAGGCAGGGACGGCTCGTCCATTACGCGAAGTAAGCGGTCGCAGAACACTTTTTTTGCCAGGGGCGCAGAGGCGCCTCTGTAAATGCCCCTCGACCGCCACTTGAGGAGCGCCCCCTCAGCTCACAACAGCCCTAGCAGTCCGGGGGGAGCCTCGGCTTTCTTGCCTCGCTGCCGGGCGATCCTCTTCCCAAAGGGGCCGGGCCCTTGAGCCTCGCCTAGCCCCTCTCGTTCCTGCTCCACCCGGCCACCGGGTGCATGAGCAGAGCCGGCGCTCAATCTTTCTCCGTGTTCGATCCCTTCCCCATGACCGGCTCCCTTTCCCGATCCCCCGGCGCTCCACCCGCCTCCTCTCCTCTCCCCAATCCGCGGGTGGGCCAAGGGGCGGAGCCACCGCGCCTGGCCCACTTCGGGTCCAGAGGCATGTCTGAAGACCCCAGCGTGCGCACCAAAAGTCGCCTCTTCTCCTGACTTTCTCTTCAGCCATTGGGACCAAGAGAGAGGGAGAGAGAGAGAGAGAGAGAGCCCCTCCGGCTGGAGGTATCTCCCACCTCCGCTCCCTCCTTTGTTTTTGCGCCTACCTTCAGGAAAGGTGGGCATCTCAACCTCTCTCTCTCTCTCTCTCTTGGTCCCACTGGCTGAGGAGAAAGTCAGGAGAAGAGGTGACTTTTGGTGCACACGCCGGGGTCTTCAGACACACCTCCGGACCCAAAGCGGGCCAGGCAAGGGAGCAAGTGCGGCAAGTGTAGTTACTGGGATGTATAGTTCACCTACAATCAAAGAGCATTCTGAACTCCACCAATGATGGAATTGAACCAAATATGGCACACAGAACTCCCACAACAAACAGAAAATATATATCAATGATTGGTTGGGGGGGGGGGCACGCCAAAATACTGTTTGCTTACCGTTGAAAATTACCTAGGGCCGCCTCTGGTGGCAGGGGTCCCCTTCCCATTACATGCTCCTGAAGGTGCTAGAGGTGTTGCAGGTACAGAAGGAAACAGGATCCACGCACAACCCTAATATCCATATGTTCTATTTTTGTTGTTGTTTGGGGGACTGCAGTCAAAAGTGTGGGTGCCAAAACATTATTTCTTCTATATGTATACTAATTTGGAAGTGCAAATTGGTATATTTTTAGAGTGCAAATCCTGGAATAATTCTTCTTTTTTCACTCAAGGTATTATTAGGTTGAAGGCTGAAATATATGCCTGAGAAAAGCCCTTTGGGAGAGAAGAGTATACAGGCTTGTTTGCATAATGGAGCCAGAGGCATTGTTTGGTCAGTGAGTTGGATGAAAGTGCAAAGATAAATTCTCTTCTTCCTTTTCCCAATTCGGCAACAAGCTGTAAACAGGCCCAAGGGTATATGGGAGGAAGGAGATACTAATTAACTCTGTATGGGTTAAAAAAGTAGATAGAAAAGAGTTTTCCTTCTTGGGTTGTTGTAGGTTTTTTCGGGCTATATGTCCAAGGTCTAGAGGCATTCTCTCCTGACGTTTTGCCTGCATCTATGGCAAGCATCCTCAAAGGTAGTGAGGTCTGTTGGAACTAGGAAAAGAGGTTTATATATCTGTGGAATGACCAGGGTGGGACAAAGGACTCTTGTCTGTTGGAGCTAGGTGTGAATGTTTCAACTGACCACCTTGATTAGCATATAATTGCTTGACAGTGCCTAGAGCAAACTTTTGTTGAGAGGTATTTTATTTATCATGTCAGGGGCAACCATACCATACCATTGTATTACATTTCTAACAGAACAAAACAAACAAACAGATAAAAAACACAGAATTTGCAAACTTGGTAGTTGATTAAATGTCCTTTGACCAGTATCTGGCCACTTGGAGTGCCTCTGGTGTTGCCGCAAGCATGTCCTCCATCGTGCATGTGGCAGGGCTCAGGTTGCATTGCAGCAGGTGGTCAGTGGTTTCCTCTTCTCCGCACTCGCATGCTGAGGATTCCACCCTGTAGCCCCATTTCTTAAGGTTGGCTCTGCATCTCGTGGTGCCAGAGCGCAGTCTGTTCAGCGCCTTCCAAGTCGCCCGGTCCTCTGTGTGCCCAGGGGGGAGTCTCTCATTTGGTATCAGCCATTGGTTGTGGTTCTGGGTTTGAGCCTGCCACTTTTGGACTCGCTTGCTGAGGTGTTCCAGCGAGTGTCTCTGTAGATCTTAGAAAACTATGTCTTGATTTAAGTCGTTGACGTGCTGGCTGATACCCAAACAAGGGATGAGCTGGAGATGTCACTGCCTTGGTCCTTTCACTATTGGCTGCTACTTCCTGGCGGATGTCAGGTGGTGCAATACCGGCTAAGCAGTGTAATTTCTCCAGTGGTGTAGGGCGCAGACACCCCGTGATAATGCGGCATGTCTCATTAAGAGCCACATCTACTGTTTTAGCGTGGTGAGATGTGTTCCACACTGGGCATGCAAACTCGGCAGCAGAGTAGCATAGCGAAAGGGCAGATGTCTTCACTGTGTCTGGTTGTGATCCCCAGGTTGTGCCAGTCAGCTTTTGTATGATGTTGTTTCTAGCGCCCACTTTTTGCTTGATGTTCAGGCAGTGCTTCTTGTAGGTCAGAGCACGGTCCAGAGTGACTCCCAGGTATTTGGGTGCGCTGCAATGCTCCAGTGGGATTCCTTCCCAGGTAATAATCGTCAGAGCTCGGGATGCTTGTCTGTTCTTAAGGTGAAAGGCACATGTCTGTGTTTTAGATGGATTAGGGATCAGCTGGTTTTCCCTGTAATAGGCAGTAAGAGCACCTAGAGCTTCGGAGAGCTTCTTTTCAACCATCTCAAAGCTCCCTGCTTGAGCGGTAATGGCACGATCATCAGCATAGATGAAACTCTCTGTCCCTTCTGGCAGTGGCTGGTCATTTGTGTAGATGTTGAACATGGACGGAGCAAGCACGCTCCCCTGAGGCAGGCCGTTTTTCTGTTTCCGCCATCTGCTTCTCTGACCCTGGAACTCAACAAAAAAGTTCCTGTTTTGTAGCAGGTTTCCTATGAGGCGGGTGAGGTGGTCGTCCTTTGTGATACTATACATTTTTCTCAGGAGGAGGCGGTGGTTCATAGTATCATAAGCTGCGGACAGGTCTATGAAGACAGCTCCTGTGATCTGCTGCCTTTCAAAGCCATCTTCTATGTGCTGAGTCAGGTTCAACACTTGCGATGTGCAGCTTTTGCCTTTCCTGAAGCCAGCTTGCTGTGGAATCAGACAGGGGTCTATTTTTTCCATAATTCTATGCAGAATAAGTATCTCCAGAACTTTGTAGAGGTGGCACAGCAGGGAGATTGGTCTGTAGCTTTTTGGATCATTACGGACTTTGCCTGGCTTCAGGATGGCGATGACTCTTGCTTTCCTCCAGATTTTGGGGATCTGACAGGATGCAGTGCAGTTGTTCATCAGCTCCAGCAGCCAGCGCCTTGCTTTTGGACCAAAGTTCTTGATTTGTTCCGTCCGTAGATCATCCAAGCCAGCTGCTTTGCCATTCTTACATTTATTGAGGGCCATGTCCAATTCAGTAGATGTAAAGGGTTCATGGAGGTTGTTGTTCTCAATCTCTGGTTGTCTGGCTATTGGTTTCTTTCCTACTTTGGTGGCAAGGTTGGGTTTCCCATTCTTCAAGAGGTGGTGTGCTATCTGATCTGCCTTTGTGTTGGCATGGGTATGAGTTTGTGAGGGGTCATTACTCAGCTGTCTTAGCAGCCTCCACGCCTTCTCGCTGCTCCTGCCCATGTCGTCCTCTGTGATGAGCTTGATTCACTGTTCTTTCTTGGCTTCAGAGATGTTGAGAGGTGATTAGTAGGGCTGGGCAGTTTCATTTCGTTAATTCGTAATTCGTTAATAATTCGTTAATTTTTTCAATTACAAAACGATAACGAACCATTCTGGAGCAATTATTAAAAAAACGAATTTTCAAAAAACGTTTTGTAAATGCTTCGTATTTCGATATTGTATTCGTTTCGTTATTGTTTTGAGGTCGTTTCGTTATTATTTCCGCATGTCTGGGCCAGTTTTATGGTTTAATTAGTGAAAAAAAATTATAATATCACACCAACAGTCAACAAGAGAGGGAGAGGGAAGCTACAGAAGTTTTTGGAGGTTTTTTAGCGTATTTCGCGGTCGCGTCCGCCATTAACGAATCGATTCGTTATTGTTTCGGAAATCGATTCGTTAATTTTTTACCATTTACGAAATTTCGTAAATATCGAACTTTTTTAAGGGAAAATTTTGTAATTATTTTAAATATCGAAACAAAAAAAACCCCCAAATACAAATCGATTTTAGAAACAAATTTTTCCGTTGTTACCCAGGCCTAGTGATTAGATGTCCTTGTTTCCTCTCTGTTGTTGTGCTGTTGTAATTTTAGAGTTTTTTAATACTGGTAGCCAGACCACACACTGATATAGTATCAAAGATTTGATAGGGACCCCTAAAGGAGGACAATTATATGTTCCATGTTCCAGAGTAGGCAAACCACACACTCTCCACATCAACACTGACAAAGAAACAGCAAGAAATACTGTTTACCCACAAGCAGAAAGACATTGCATATATTAGAAACCAACACTTTCTCATTACTTTATTTCCCAGATCACCAGACTGGGCCACAGCAACGCCTGGCAGGGGACGGCTAGTACATCCATAAAATCCACTTTAAACGTGTGATTGGCTAAAATGTTGACATTTTTGAAAAATCCACCAAGAGGAAAAGGACTCAGCTAGATGAAAGGTGCAAACATATATCCACACATTTGGAAAAAAAGGTGTAAAAGAAAAGTGTGACAACGTTCAGGCAGGAACATCCCTTGCTCCCAGTCTGAGAAAGTGATGAAAAAGAGGATAGGAAGAACGTGCAGGCGGGATTCCAAGAATCAGAATGAAATTGCTATTGAGAAATTCCCATCTCTTTATTACTCCAACCCACTGCCTTTTGCACAGAGCAACAGGTTACATATGTGCGGTGACCTCAAAAATGCTTCACGGTGGAGCAGTCTTTTGTGGTTCGAATCTACACAATTAGAATAAGAGTCAAAATGGGCTCAAGGTCAAAATGTCTTCCCTGAAATCGGCCTTATTTAATAACCATAGATAAATCAATGTTGATCCCAACTGGAGTAGATCCATCAAAATGAATAGGACATACTAGCAATAATTTTATATAGAATCATAGAATCAGAGAGTTGGAAGAGACCTCCTGGGCCATCATCCAGTCCAACCCCATTCTGCCAAGAAGCAGGAATATTGCATTCAAATCACCCCTGACAGATGGCCATCCAGCCTCTGCTTCAAAGCCTCCAAAGAAGGAGCCTCCACCACACTCCGGGGCAGAGAGTTCCACTGCTGAACGGATCTCGCAGTCAGGAAGTTCTTCCTCGTGTTCAGATGGAATCTCCTCTCTTGTAGTTTGAAGCCATTGTTCCATTGCGTCCTAGTGTCCAGGGAAGCAGAAAACAAGCTTGTTTTGTTGTTGCAAAACAACAGAGAGGAAACAACCAGGCACAGATTAACACCTCCCACCAAGAGATTTTCCCAGGCTCAGGCAGGCCTTCAAATGCTAATGAAGGTGATCAGCTGAAACATTCACACCTAACTGCAGCAGGGAAGATCTCCTTGCCCCACCCCAGCCATTCCACAAATATATAAACCCATTGTCCTAATTCCAACAGACCTCACTACCTCTGAGGATGCTTGCCATAGATGCAGGCGAAACGTCAGGAGAAATGCCTCTAGAACATGGCTCTATAGCCCGAAAAAACCCACAAGAACCAAGCTTGCTCCCTCCTCCTCCCTGTGGCTTCCTCTCACATATTGATATATGGCTATCATCATATCTCCTCTCAGCCTTCTCTTCTTCAGGCTAAACATGCCCAGCTCCTTAAGCCACTCCTCATAGGGCTTGTTCTCCAGACCCTTTTAGTCGCCCTCCTCTGGACACTTTCCAGCTTAGAGTCAATATCTCTCTTGAATTGTGGTGCCCAGAATTGGACACAGTATTCCAGGTGTGGTCTAACCAAAGCGGAATAGAGCATGGGGAGCATGACTTCCCTGGATCTAGGCACTCTGCTCCTATAGATGCAGGCCAAACTCCCATTGGCTTTTTTGCCACCACATCACATTGTTGGCTCATGTTTAACTTGTTGTCCACGAGGACTCCAAGATCTTTTTCACACGTCCTGCTCTCTAGCCAGGCATTGTCCCCCATTCTGTCTCTTTGCATTTCATTTTTCCTGCCAAAGTGGAGTCTCTTGCATTTGTCCCTGTTGAACTTCATTGTGTTAGTTTTGGCCATTCATCTCTCTAATCTGTCAAGATCATTTTGAATCCTGCTCCTGTCCTCTGGAGCTTTGGCTCTTCCTCCCAATTTGGTGTCGTCTGCAAACTTGATGATCCTGCCTTCTAGCCCTTCATCTAAGAGTCATGAATGAAGATCCTGAGCAGGACCGGGCCCAGGACGGAACCCCGCAGCACTCCACTTGTCACTTCTTTCCAAGATGAAGAGGAAGCATTAGTGAGCACCTTCTGGGTTCGTCCCTTTAACCAATTCCAGATCCACCTCACCGTAGTTTTGCCTAGCCCACCTTGGACTAGTTTCCTTGCCAGAAGGTCATGGGGGACCTTGTCAAAGAAGGCCTTCCTGAAATCCAGACACGCTCCATCCACGGCATCATTCCCCGCATCTACCCAGCTTGTAACTCTATTGAAAAAAGAGATCCGATGAGTCTGGCATGACTTGTTTTTGATCAATCCATGTTGACTATGAGCGATGACCGCATTTGTTTCTAAGTGTTTGCAGACCACTTCCTTCACAATCTTTTCCAGAATCTTGCCTGGTATCGACGTGAGGCTGACTGGATATTGGTCATTGTTTTGGTCATCTTTTTTTCCCTTCTTAAAGATTGGGACCACATTGGCCCTATGGAAATCGATAGGAGACATGCTTTCTTTGCATAGGGTAAAGTAATTATCCAAGTTGATTCCCCCCTCCGAAGTCTTTGGGAGGAGGAAGGAGAGGGATGGAGACGGAAAAGAGAGAAGACCCAAAAGGACACGGTGATAAAGACCAGGAGGGAGCTGTCGAGGGCTGCCAAAAAATTACTTATGCTGATTTATAGCCCACATTCTCCCAGGGGCTGAGAGCAGGCTCCTGCAATTATTCACCAAAATATGTCCCCATCATCACCACAAGGCTTGCAGATTAATTTAGACAAGGCAATAAGGTGGGAGGTGTCGAAGGGGGAGATGGAAAGCAGGGGGGAAGAGAAAATTAAAAGAACATTATATGTCGAAAGAGAATGAAGAGCTCCTCCTAAAGCTGCGAGTATAATAAAGTGGCTCGGTTAAGCAGCTATGAGAATGACGCATGAACTGAGGAGACCACAATTCAAATCTAACCACGGCCAAGAGCTTCCCAAGTGAAGTTCTTGAAGCCCAGAACATGGAAGGTGCTCTTGCCCACTTGACTCAGGCACCATGTTCAAGCTTGTACAGGAGTTGATTATAAATTGTATGATTTTAACTGTATTTGTGTTTAGATTGGCTGCAGTAATGCTGGAGCGGCCTAAGTCAGAGGAGTCCTCCATGTGCGTTGCCACGGAGACCGATGCAGGAGAGAGGGAAGTGGGAGGAGCTTAGAGGGGAGAGTTTGAAAAAACGACAGTTAAAAATCAGTTAGGGGTTAGGTTTAGAGGAGTTAGGTTCAGAGGAGTGAGGAGTTAGGAGTTAGGAGAGAAGGAAAGAAAAGGTGACGGAGTGACTTGTGAAGCAAAGCTTTGAGGCTTTGAAAAGCTGGGTTTGGCTATTGGAAGTTTCTCAGGCTAGTGCAGCCGAATGGTGAAACAGAGCTGGTATTCTTTTAGTCTAAGGAGAGGCTAAAGAATAGTTTACTTAGTATTTGATCTAGGGAGGATCAACTAAGGGAAACATTCCTGTATGGAAACTTTGTCTGAAACAAGTGCTCTACATCAGAAAGATACTGTGTTACTAGAAAGAATGAACTGTTAAAGTTACAAGTATTATTCCAAGTGCAACAAGGAAAAGTTACGTCTTGCAACCACACGCTGTGTACTTAATAACATTGTTAACTTTTATTTGAAGATTGCCTCAGCTCCGTCTATTCTGTGTCCAAAGTGCCATTTCGCACAATATTACAACTTACCTCACGTGGTGGCAGAAACGTAGGGAAAAGTAACCAAATAAATCTACATTCTTCTCTCCAGTCACGCTACAGTATATACAGTGTAATTACTACTAAGTTATTACTTTCTTAATAAAGGAGGAGGTGCAATTGAACAGCTTCCCTTCCAACTTGATGGTAAATCTGGTTCCTAATCGGCAACCTTTATTGCAAATCGGCTAAGTCTTTTTAAAATTGGGAACTTGGGTAAAATCTCCTGAATACTGGTTCCTTTCAAATTGGTGGCAACAATAAATCATCCCTCAGCTTCCCTGCTTCTTTTCAAAGTTCAAGTCTACAGGAGGAGGGAGCAAGCTTGTTTTCTGCTTCCCTGGAGACTAGGACGCAAACTACAAGAGAGGAGATTCCATCTGAACATGAGGAAGAACTTCCTGACTGTGAGAGCCGTTCAGCAGTGGAACTCTCTGCCCTGGAGTGTGGTGGAGGCCCCTTCTTTGGAAGCTTTTAAACAGAGGCTGGATGGCCATCTGTCAGGGGTGATTTGAATGCAATATTCCTGCTTCTTGGCAGAATGGGGTTGGACTGGATGGCCCAGGAGGTATCTTCCAACTCTTTGATTCTATGATTCTATATTGTCGTTTTGGCCCAGGATTTGGACTTCTTATATGATGGTATGTGAGCAAACTTGTGCGCAAGTGTAATTAGCATAGGTCACAGAGCACATTTCGGGGGGCCTAGGCATCCTTAGCAAAGGAGAGCAAGAGGATCCAGGGATCATAGCAAGCGCTGCGGCATGGATGGTGTGTGATGAATGCCGAACGGGAACGTTTTTGTTCTGCTTCTCTGATTTCCCCCACCTGCCGCTCTGACCTTGTATCTCCCTCCAGATTCACACTTCTGACTACTCTTCTCTCCCTCTTTCTCCTCATCTCCCCAACCGATCCCTGCTGCTAGTGCTTTGAATGCCATTGACTTTAGATTCCGGTTCTTCCTACCGCTCAGCAGTTCCCACTTGTTGAAGCTGCCGCAGTTCTTCCTCTACCTCTTATCTCTTCTCCTGAAATGTGCCGCAGATGGAAATAAGGAGGCTGTTGTGCTCTTTTAGCATCCCTTGTTCTCACCAACTGATTTCCCCGCAGACCACAAGACCTTATTGCTGAGGGAGGCTCGTTGCTGTCTCTTAAATTTTGTATTTGTACACTTTGTATTGCCCATGGGTATGTGGATATCCAATGCCACAAAACACAAAATCCTGCGTCTTGAGTACAGTAGGCCTGCATATTCTATGAAGGACCATTTACATAAAACGGAATTTCACATAATCCAGAACACTCTTTTTCTTACCTGAGATGAGCAATGTCTTGGACTCTTGACTGAAGCAGACCATAGACTTGAATGTCTAATAATAATAATAATAATAATAATAATAATAATAATAATAATAATGACAATAATAATAATAATAATAACACTTTATTTGTACCCCGCTACCATTGTTTTCCCCCATTGTCCATCCCTAGTTTTCTTTTTCTTTTTTTAAACTTCTCTCTTTGTATTCTTGGGAGTTCTATTTACAGCCCGAAAAACTCACAACATATATACGAGGGTTATTCTTATGTTGCAGAATTGAGAACAGGGGAGAGGGGGGAAATGAAGCTTAGGCTCTTTTATATGTCTCTCTCTGCTAGCCTTTTGATAGGCAAAACAAAAGCCTGACAGCACAGCAGGAGTCACAGAGAGGCAAATGAGAGGTAATATAATAACACTTTATTTGTACCCCGCTACCATTTCCCCAAGGCATTCGGTGCGGCTTACATGAGGCCAAGCCCAAATACAACAATACAGACAATAAACAACAGTACAAGCAATTTAAAATAAATAAACCATAGGCAATAAAAATATACAACATTTTCAATAAGACAGCACGCAGTTAAAAACAGTGGGAGGCCAAATGTAATGTTGAAATGGAAATAATGCTGGGACATGAATGAAAGGTGATAGTGGCGTTTGTGGAAGGGCATACGAGCAGAGCTAAAAAATATAAAGTGCTTGGAGGACAAAGTGCTATGGGATCATCATTCCGGGAAGGCACACTGGAACAACCACATCTTCAAGCTTTAATAAAGGCTGCCAAGGTTGGGGCCTGTCTGATGTCTTTAGGGAGTGAGTTCCAGAGTTGAGAGGCCACCACCAAAAAGGCCCTCTCTCTCGTCCCCACCAACTACGCCGGCGATGCTGGTGGGATCAAGAGCAGGGCCTCCCCGGATGATCGAAGGGATCGTGTGGGTTCGTATGCAGAGATGCGGTCACGCAGGTAGGCGGGTCCCAAACCGTTCAGGGCTTTGCAAGTAAGCACCTGCATCTTGAATTGGGACCGGTAAATGAATGGCAGCCAGTGGAGCTCCTTAAACAGGGGGGTTGACCGCTCCCTGTAAGGTGCCCCAGTTAGCAACCTGGCTGCCGCCCGTTGGATCATCTGAAATTTCAAGGGCAGCCCCACATAGAGTGCATTGCAGTAATCCAGTCTAGAGGTGAGTAAGGCATGAACCACTTTGGCCAGATCCGCCTTCACGAGGTTCGGTCGCAGTTGGCGCACAAGTCTTAATTGTGCCACTGCCGACGCCTGAGCCTCAAGCATCAGTGATGACACCCAAACTGCGAACTTGTGACTTCAGGGGGAGTGCAACCCCGTCCATCACAGGTTGCCACCCTATACCCCGATCTGGTTTACGATCGACCAGGAGGACCTCTGTCTTGTCGGGATTAATCTTCAGCTTGTTCGTCCTCATTCAGACAGCCCCAGCGGTCAGACACTCGTCCAGCACCCGAGGGGCCTCCTTGGAATTAGGTGGAAAAGAGTAGTAGCGTTGTGTGTCATCTGCATAGAGATGGCACCCAACTCCAAAACTCCAGATGACCTCTCCCAGCGGTTTCATGTAGATGTTAAAAAGCATGGGAGACAGAATGGAACCTTGCGGGACCCCACAGGTCAGAGGCCAGGGGTCCGAGCAGGTGTCTCCCAGCTTCACCTTCTGGGATCGACCCTCCAGGAAGGACTTGAGCCACGACAGAGCCGTGCCTCCAAGGCCCATCCCGGAGAGTCGTCCCAGAAGGATACCACGATCGATGGTATCGAAAGCCGCTGAGATGTCCAAGAGAACCAGAAGGGTCACACTCCCCCTGTCCAGCTCCCTATGGAGGTCATCCACCAAGGCGACCAAAGCCGTCTCGGTGCCATGGCCAGGCCTGAAGCCAGACTGTGACTGGTCCAGGTAGTTGATGTCATCCAGGAAGTTGATGTCATCCAGGAAGTTGATGTCATCCAGGAAGCAAGGTGTTGGACCACTCGCTCCAACACCTTGCCCAAAAAAGGGAGGTTTGAGATTGGTCTATAGTCTTTTTCAGGAGTGGTCTGACCACTGCCTGTTTTAAGCCTGATGGAAAAATTCCTTGCTCCAACGATGTATTGATGATTAACATAAACCAATCAATCAGACCATCCTTGGCCGATTTAATTAGCCATGAAGGGCAAGGGTCCAGAGGAGGTGTCAAGGGGGTCACCAAAGACCATCAGAAAACACGTTAGTTTCTTTTGGTCATGGAGATTCTGTGTGGGATGTTTGGCCCAATTCTATCATTGGTGGGGTTTAAGGGGCTCTTTGATTGCAGGTGAACTATAAATCCCAGCGACTACAACTCACAAATATCAAGGTCTATTTTCCCCAAACTTCACCAGTGTTCACATTTGGGCATATTGAGTATTCATGCCAAGTTTGGTTCAATTCCATCATTGGTGGAGTTTACAGTGCTCTATGGACGCTCGTGAACTACAACTCCCAAACTCAAGGTCAGTGCCCACCGGGATTGTGCCGCAGCTGGCTGAGTGTCAGCTGCATTAAAATAACTCTGCCCAAAAGGTCATGAGTTCGAAGCCAGCCCGAGTTGGAGTGGGTTTCCAACCAATTGTGTGTAGCCTGTTGTCGACCTGTGCAACCCGAAAGACAGTTGCATCTGTCAAGTAGGAAAATTAGGTACCATCTTAACGTGTGGGGAGGCTAAATTAACTAATTTATGAG
Source organism: Anolis sagrei ordinatus (assembly GCF_025583915.1). Classification (NCBI taxonomy): domain Eukaryota; kingdom Metazoa; phylum Chordata; class Lepidosauria; order Squamata; family Anolidae; genus Anolis; species Anolis sagrei. Next base: position 37,954,329 of record NW_026844478.1, on the reverse strand, counting down.
GCCATAAAGAAGACTCCAGCAAAGCATTCCAGCGGGGAAGCATGCGGGGAATGCGGAAGTGCTTCATCAGCGTCGCAGATGGACGATGAAAGCGACAGCTCCCCTGGCGGCCAGAAAAAGTTAAATAGCCTATGTATGTCTGTATATGTTGTATGTTAAAATTGGCATTGAATGTTTGCCATATATGTGTACACTGTAATCCGCCCTGAGTCCCCTGCGCGGTGAGAAGGGCGGAATAGAAAAGCTGTAAATAAATAAAATAAATTTGTTCCAGTGAATGAAAATACATCCTGCATATCCGATATTTACTAGGCTTGGGCGGTTTCGTTCGTTAATTTCGTAATTCGTTATTAATTCGTATTTAAAATAGCTTACGATCCAATATTGAGCCATGCAGGAATAGTGTGAGGAGTAAATTAGATTCGAAACAATTTTTTCAATTTATTTCGTAATTATTTTGAAATTATTTTGTGATTATTTCGTAATTATTTCGTAATTATTTCGTAATTATTTTCGCATGTCTGGTGCAAGTTTTATCACACCAACAGTCAACAACAGAGGGAGAGGGAAGCTTCAGAAGTTCCCCGTGTCCCATTTGGAGGTTTTTTTAGCATATTGCGCAATCGCGTCCGCCATTAACGAATCGATTCGTAATTTTACGAAATTTCGTATATTTCGAAATTTTTAAAAGGAAAATTTCGGAATTATTAAAAAAAAACAAAATGCAAGGGCCCCCTAAAAACAAAACGAGTTTAGAACCAATTTTTTCCGTGGTTACCCAAGCCTAATATTTACATGACGATTCATAACAGTAGCAAAATTATGAAGTAGCCACGAAAATAATTTTAGCGGTTGGTCCTCAGGTACGTATTTGAGCCAATCCACATTGGCTAGAAACCGTATTAACAGTATCAACATGAACGTTGAGATTCCGTTGGCCATTGCGTCATGTTCTCTCACTCTCTTCTTTAGACATCTGTCCCGAGTCTGATGGAGAACGCGAACCCCGTTGCAGAACTTGCCACCAAAAAGTATCCAAATTGATTTCGTAATCTTTGGCAGGAAGAAAGGCCCAAATGCGGCGGCAGCGGCGGCTCTTCTTCTCGTACAGATGTAGGTCATGAAATTCCTAATCAGCTTACATTTTGTATCCACACATTGCAGGGGAGTAATCCTCCTTAGCCGCAGCCCTTTATGGGGTTGGAAGGCCTTTCAGAAAAACCACAATCCCTCCTGACCTTTAAATACAACACGAGGATTGTCGATTTGTATAATGCACAGAGAAAGGCCCCATATGTGTGCTTATTTAGGAGTACGTTTCGCAGTCAAAATAGCTTTCCGAAGCATGCGAAAAGGGGTGTGTGTATGTGGGCAAAAGCTCTCCCATCAAATCCTCCATGACGGCTTTCTAGTTATGCTCACATTTCTCAGAAAGGCTATTTCGGAGTAGTTTTCGGATACTTATTGCAAACAGCCTATGCCACTTTATTGTTTGGCGGAGCCCCAGAATGCACGTTTGTCTCTGTTTTAATACAATCCTCTTTCTGAGCTGCTGTGTACGTGTCTGCAGATTTTCAGAAGGGTAGAGAACCAAAAATTGGAAGAGGGAAATAAGTTCTGGCCAAGTTTGCCTGCAAACTTTCCCCTTGCAAAGCTATGTTGCCCTTTCAAAGCAGGGGAACATAGCATTGAATGAAACATGCAGAATAATCACAGGATGTCTTAAACCTACACCTGTTGATAAACTCTCATTGAATGAAACATGCAGAATAATCACAGGATGTCTTAAACCTACACCTCTTGATAAACTCTTATTGAATGATACATGCAGAATGATCACAGGATGTCTTAAACCTACACCTCTTGATAAACTCTCATTGAATGAAACATGCAGAATAATCACAGGATGTATTAAACCTACACCTCTTGATAAACTCTTATTGAATGATACATGCAGAATGATCACAGTATGCCTTAAATGTACACCTGTTGATAAACTCCCATGGAATGAAACATGCATAATGATCACAGGATGTCTTAAACCTACACGTGTTGATAAAATCTCATTGAATGAAATGTCAAGAGTATTGACGTTTGCCAGCGGAAGGATTGCTAGATCAACAGACACTGTGTTTCAGAAATCAGGACTCTGCAGACTTTCGGTTACAACAGAACACTAAGTTTACTAACTACATCTATACACATCTATTCACAGCAAGCATCAGACAGGAGCTACAAAGCACAACACAACAGTTTCTGAACATCTGCTTATCTGACTTCTGGCTGAGACCAGATCCTCCCTCTTCTTCCCAGCCAGGGAACGTGTTATCTCATTTCTATCAAGGTTACATTTTCACTGCCTCTCACAGTATTTCTAATACACAATTGAGCAGAATAGAATCCATTTTGAAATACATCTTAATCCATCTTGAATTACATAGAAACACATTGAAAAACACACATGCATAACTCAATAATCCTGACATGAAACATGCAGAATAATCACAGGATGTCTTAAACCTACACCTGTTGATAAACTCTCATTGAATGAAACATGCAGAATGATCACAGGATGTCTTAAACCTACACCTCTTGATAAACTCTTATTGAATGATACATGCAGAATGATCACAGGATGTCTTAAACCTACACCTCTTGATAAACTCTTATTGAATGATACATGCAGAATAATCACAGGATGTATTAAACCTACACCTCTTGATAAACTCTCATTGAATGATACATGCAGAATGATCACAGGATGTATTAAACCTACACCTCTTGATAAACTCTTATTGAATGATACATGCAGAATGATCACAGGATGTCTTAAACCTACACCTGTTGATAAACTCTCATTGAATGAAACATGCAGAATAATCACAGGATGTCTTAAACCTACACCTGTTGATAAACTCCCATGGAATGAAACATGCAGAATGATCACAGTATGCCTTAAATGTACACCTGTTGATAAACTCCCATGGAATGAAACATGCATAATGATCACAGTATGCCTTAAACCTACACCTGTTGATAAACTCTCATTGAATGAAACATGCAGAATAATCACAGGATGTCTTAAACCTACACCTGTTGATAAACTCCCATGGAATGAAACATGCAGAATGATCACAGGATGTCTTAAACCTACACGTGTTGATAAAATCTCATTGAATGAAATGTCAAGAGTATTGACGTTTGCCAGCGGAAGGATTGCTAGATCAACAGACACTGTGTTTCAGAAATCAGGACTCTGCAGACTTTCGGTTACAACAGAACACTAAGTTTACTAACTACATCTATACACATCTATTCACAGCAAGCATCAGACAGGAGCTACAAAGCACAACACAACAGTTTCTGAACATCTGCTTATCTGACTTCTGGCTGAGACCAGATCCTCCCTCTTCTTCCCAGCCAGGGAACGTGTTATCTCATTTCTATCAAGGTTACATTTTCACTGCCTCTCACAGTATTTCTAATACACAATTGAGCAGAATAGAATCCATTTTGAAATACATCTTAATCCATCTTGAATTACATAGAAACACATTGAAAAACACACATGCATAACTCAATAATCCTGACATGAAACATGCAGAATAATCACAGGATGTCTTAAACCTACACCTGTTGATAAACTCTCATTGAATGAAACATGCAGAATGATCACAGGATGTCTTAAACCTACACCTCTTGATAAACTCTCATTGAATGAAACATGCAGAATAATCACAGGATGTATTAAACCTACACCTCTTGATAAACTCTCATTGAATGAAACATGCAGAATGATCACAGTATGCCTTAAATGTACACCTGTTGATAAACTCCCATGGAATGAAACATGCATAATGATCACAGTATGCCTTAAACCTACACCTGTTGATAAACTCTCATTGAATGAAACATGCAGAATAATCACAGGATGTCTTAAACCTACACCTGTTGATAAACTCCCATGGAATGAAACATGCAGAATGATCACAGGATGTCTTAAACCTACACGTGTTGATAAAATCTCATTGAATGAAATGTCAAGAGTATTGACGTTTGCCAGCGGAAGGATTGCTAGATCAACAGACACTGTGTTTCAGAAATCAGGACTCTGCAGACTTTCGGTTACAACAGAACACTAAGTTTACTAACTACATCTATACACATCTATTCACAGCAAGCATCAGACAGGAGCTACAAAGCACAACACAACAGTTTCTGAACATCTGCTTATCTGACTTCTGGCTGAGACCAGATCCTCCCTCTTCTTCCCAGCCAGGGAACGTGTTATCTCATTTCTATCAAGGTTACATTTTCACTGCCTCTCACAGTATTTCTAATACACAATTGAGCAGAATAGAATCCATTTTGAAATACATCTTAATCCATCTTGAATTACATAGAAACACATTGAAAAACACACATGCATAACTCAATAATCCTGACATGAAACATGCAGAATAATCACAGGATGTCTTAAACCTACACCTGTTGATAGACTCTCATTGAATGAAACATGCAGAATAATCACAGGATGTCTTAAACCTACACCTGTTGATAAACTCTCATTGAATGAAACATGCAGAATAATCACAGGATGTCTTAAACCTACACCTGTTGATAAACTCTCATTGAATGAAACATGCAGAATAATCACAGGATGTCTTAAACCTACACCTCTTGATAAACTCTTATTGAATGATACATGCAGAATGATCACAGGATGTCTTAAACCTACACCTCTTGATAAACTCTCATTGAATGAAACATGCAGAATAATCACAGGATGTCTTAAACCTACGCCTGTAGATAAACTCACAACCTCTGAGAATGCTTGCCATAGATCAGTGGTTCTCAACCTTCCTAATGCCGTGACCCCTTAATACAGTTCCTTGTGTTGTGGTGACCCCCAACCAGAACATTATTTTCATTGCTACTTCGCAACTATAATTTTGCTCAGATTTATAATTTATCTTGTAAATATCCAATGTATGCAGGATGTATTTTCATTCATTTGGCACGAATACTCGATACGCCCAAATTTGGATACTGGTGGGGTTGAGGGGAGGATTGATTTTGTCATTTGGGAGTTGTAGTTGCTGTGATTTATAGTTCACCTACAATATCAAAGAGCATTCTGAACTCCACCAATGATGGAATTGAACCAAACTTGACAGAGCTCCCACGACCAACAGAAAATACTAGAAGGGTTTGGTGGGCATTGACCTTGGGTTTTGGAGTTGTAGTTCACCTACATCCAGAGAGCACTGTTGTATTTGAACCAAACTTGGCATGAATACTCAATATGCCTAAATGTGGACACTGGTGCAGTTTGGGGAGGATAGAAATTGACATTTGGGAGTTGTAGTGGCAGGGATTTATAGTTCACCTATAATCAAAGAGTATTCTGAACTCCACCAATGATGGAATTGAACCAAACTTGGCACACAGAACTCCAATGAAAAACAGGAAATACTGGAAGGGTTTGGTAGGCATTGGCCTTGAGTTTGGGAGTTGTAGGTCACCTACATCCAAACAAAACTGCAGACTCAAACAATGATGGATGTGGACCAGATTTGGCACAAATATCCGATGCGCCCAAAATTGAATACTGGTTGGGTAGGGAGGGATTGATTTTGTCATAGGGAGTTATAGTTGCTGGAATTTATAGTTAACCTACAATCAAAGAGCATTCTAAACTCCATCAATGATGGAACTGAACCATACTTGGCACATAGATCTCTCATGACCAGCAGAGAATACTGGAAGGGTCTGGTGGGCATTGACTTTGTGTTTGGGAGTTGTAGTTCACTTACATCCAGAGACTCAAACAACAATGGATCTGGACCAAACTTGGCACCAATACTATTTTGGGGGAAATAGACCTTGATATTTGGGAGTTGTAGTTGCTGGGATTTATAGTTCACCTACAATCAAAGAGCATTATAAACTCCACCAATGATGGAATTGACCAAACTTGGCACACATAACTCCCATGACACACAGAAAATACTGGAAGGGTCTGGTGGGCATTGAGCTTGAGTTTGGAAGTTGTAGTTCACTTACATCCAGAGAGCACTGTGGACTCAAACAACGATAGATCTGGACCAGAATTAGCACAAATAATATACTCAAATGTGGTGGAGTTTGGGGAAAATAGACCTCGATATTTGAGAGTTGTAGTTGCTGGGATTTATAATTCACCTAAAATCAAAGAGCATTGTGAACTCCACCAACGATGGATTGGAACAAACCTTTGCACACCGAACTCCCATGACTAACTCCTTGCGAGGAGAGCCCTTGGCTGGGTTGCAGCCTTGCCGGAAGGCGGGACTGTAGCCCAGCCAAGGGAGCCTCCTCACCTAAGGAGGTGGCCTCGCGACCCCTCTAAAATGGCCAAACGACCCCCTGGGGGTCGCGACCCCCAGGTTGAGAACCGCTGCTCTAGAACATGGCCATAGAGCCCGAAAAAACCTACAACAACCCATTTCTGCCTAGCTTCCTGCCTTATGTAATATCAAAGATGGGATGGGAAAAATATGATTCTCTGGGGGATGGTGGACTGAAATTCCCATCACCCCAGTGATAAGGAATTCTGGAAGTTGTAATTTGATCATATTTGGAATACCCCACTTCAGTTTTTTTTAAAGGTTCTCCATCCAATAATTTTCATCCCAAAATCTATAAGCAGGTACATTTCCACCAGAACTTCTTTGTTTACTTTAGGATGGATCGGGTTGTTGTAGGTTTTTTTCGGGCTATATGGCCATGGTCTAGAGGCATTCTCTCCTGACGTTTCGCCTGCATCTATGGCAAGCATCCTCAGAGGTAGTGAGGTAGGATGGATCGTTGAATTGACTGTGATGATGGGAACCTAACACCAGGAAGCGATCTGAATCCGAGTCCTCCAGCTGCAGGAAAATATCTGGCAGTAATTCTAGTAGTTCTAGTTGTAAATGGATTGAGCAAAATTGTCAGTGTTGCTGAACAGCAGTCTTAGCCATAAAGGTTGCTGCCCTCTTGGGAATGGAGTTGCGAGGAAAGCGCAGGGAAGTGCCTGCGGAATGGCAATGCTCTTTCAATGTGTAACCCTGCATTACATGTCCCATAGTTCCCTCCCTCGCTTGGATCTATGCTCCAGGACTCATACAATCATAGAAGTTGGAGGAGACCATGTGAGCCATCTAGTCCAACCCCATTCTGCGATGCAGGAAGAGCACAATTAAAGCACCCCTCACAGATGGCCATCCAGCCTCTCTTTAAATGCCTCCAAGGAAGGAACCTCCACCAGACTCTAAGGTAGAGAGTTCCACTCCTTAACAGTTTCCCAAGTGTCTAGGACTATGTGATGAATTATTATTATTATTATTATTATTATTATTATTATTATTTGAAACACAACAAGATGAGTCCACAGCAGACACTCTGCTGGCTGTTGAATTGGGTCACACGTCGGACACACGTCGGACAATTCCCAAGTTGTTGTTGTTGTTGTTGTTGTTATTAAAATAGAGTAATAATTGTGCTCAAGAGCCCCACTCTCAATTACAGACCTTATTATTATTATTATTATTATTATTATTATTATTATTATTACAACAATAGAATAAGAATTGTGCTTAAGAGCCCCACTTTCAATTACAGACCTTCTTCTTCTTCTTCTTCTTCTTATTATTATTATTATTATTAAAATAGAGTAATAATTGTGCTTAAGAGTCCCACTTTCAATTATTATTATTATTACAATTACAATAGAGTAATAATTGTGCTCAAGAGCCCCACTTTCAATTACAGACCTTATTATTATTATTATTATTATTATTATTATTATTACAATAAAGTAATAATTGTGCTCAAGAGCCCCACTCTCAATTACAGAGCTTATTATTATTATTATTATTATTATTATTATTATTATTATTATTACAACAATAGAATAATAATTGTGCTTAAGAGCCCCACTTTCAATTACAGAGCTTATTATTATTATTATTATTATTATTATTATTATTATTATTACAACAATAGAATAATAATTGTGCTTAAGAGCCCCACTTTCAATTATAGAGCTTATTATTATTATTATTATTATTATTATTACAACAATAGAATAATAATTGTGCTTAAGAGCCCCACTTTCAATTATAGAGCTTATTATTATTATTATTATTATTATTATTATTACAACAATAGAATAATAATTGTGCTTAAGAGCCCCACTTTCAATTATAGAGCTTATTATTATTATTATTATTATTATTATTACAACAATAGAATAATAATTGTGCTTAAGAGCCCCACTTTCAATTATAGAGCTTATTATTATTATTATTATTATTATTATTATTACAATAAAGTAATAATTGTGCTCAAGAGCCCCACTCTCAATTACAGAGCTTATTATTATTATTATTATTATTATTATTATTATTATTATTATTATTACAATAATAGAATAATAATTGTGCTTAAGAGCCCCACTTTCAATTATAGAGCTTATTATTATTATTATTATTATTATTATTATTATTATTATTATTATTACAACAATAGAATAATAATTGTGCTTAAGAGCCCCACTTTCAATTATAGAGCTTATTATTATTATTATTATTATTATTATTATTATTACAACAATAGAATAATAATTGTGCTTAAGAGCCCCACTTTCAATTATAGAGCTTATTATTATTATTATTATTATTATTACAACAATAGAATAATAATTGTGCTTAAGAGCCCCACTTTCAATTATAGAGCTTATTATTATTATTATTATTATTATTATTATTACAATAAAGTAATAATTGTGCTCAAGAGCCCCACTCTCAATTACAGAGCTTATTATTATTATTATTATTATTATTATTATTATTATTATTATTATTACAACAATAGAATAATAATTGTGCTTAAGAGCCCCACTTTCAATTACAGACCTTATTATTATTATTATTATTATTATTATTATTATTATTATTATTACAATAAAGTAATAATTGTGCTCAAGAGCCCCACTCTCAATTACAGAGCTTATTATTATTATTATTATTATTATTATTATTATTATTATTATTACAACAATAGAATAATAATTGTGCTTAAGAGCCCCACTTTCAATTATAGAGCTTATTATTATTATTATTATTATTATTATTATTATTATTATTACTACTACTACTACTACTATTAGGTAAAAAGGTAGTCCCCTGACATGAAGTCCAGTCATGTCTGACTCTGGGACTGTGGTGCTCATCTCCATTTCTAAGCCGAAGAGCCGGCGTTGTCCGTAGACACCTCCAAGGTCATGTGGCCGGCATGACTGCATGGAGCGCCGTTACCTTCCCGCCGGAGCGGTACCTATTGATCTACTCACATTTGCATGTTTTCGAACTGCTAGGTTGGCAGAAGCTAGGGCTGACAGCGGAAGCTCACGCCGCTCCCCGGAATCGAACCTGTGACCTTTCGATCAACAAGCTCAGCAGCTCAGTGCTTTAACCCACTGCGCCACCGGGGGCCTATTTATTACTATTACAATAGAGTAAAATTGTGCTTAAGAGCCCCACTTTCAATTACAGACCTTATTATTATTAATAATAATATTATTAATATTATTATTATTATTATTAAAATAGTATAATAATTATGCTTAAGAGCTCCACTTTCAATTACAGACATTATTATTATTATTATTATTATTATTATTATTATTATTATTAAAATTGAGTAATAATTGTGCTTAAGAGCCCCACTTTCAATTACAGAGCTTTCGAGATTAGAATAAAATCCAGGAAGTGGTACGAATACGACGGTATATTTAAAAGTCATTTCCAGAGACCTAAAGGAAGAGAAAAATAATCATTATTGCGATCACACTGGCTCTTTTGTTAATAATGACTAGGGGGAGATGATTGAAAGTAGGAAATGCCAACTGATACTTAAACCACCTTTTATTATTAAATCAGAGTTCCCGAGATAAAAATCACTTAATTAAGCGGCATTCTGTTTGCTAAGCTTTCGGTTCAGGACTCAAGAGAGGTAAATAATAATACTCTTGTGGTTTTGAATTTAGATATTGTGTTCATCTCAGGAAATATGATTACGGTAACTATTGCTTTCAGTATATTGCCTCTCAGTCGCTGCAAATTGATCTATTTCACAAGTGTTTGTATGTGTGTATAAACTTAAAATGAAAACTCCAAATAACGAGGAAAGAATCCTAAGGGTGCTCATTAAAAATTCTTCAGTTCACAAGGCAAGTTTCTTAGATGCCGATTGAATTCCAAAAGGACAAGCCTGGTATATACTTAGGTGATCCCTTGTAGTCCGAGGATGATGGTCCTCCAAGTTCGGTGTTTTGGCGGTGGGTCCGTAGGTGACTGTGGAGCCCTAGAAAAGGGAGTTACGGATGGATGGGAATTTCTCAAGAGTGAAATACTCAAGGCACAATTGCAAACTGTGCCAACAAAGAGAAAAAATAGGACAAGTGCAAAGAAGCCAGAATGGATGTCCAAAGAACTTCTAACTGTGCTAAAACACAAAAGAGACATGCACAAGAAGTGGAAAAAGGGAGAAATCACCAAAGAAGAATTCAAACAAATAGCCAACACCTGTAGGGAAAAGGTCCATTTTGGACTTTAGGAGAGCTGATTTCCAAAAAATGAAGGAAACACTGAGCAGCATTCCATGGACACAGATACTAAAAGACAAGGGAGCTACGGATGGATGGGAGTTCCTCAAGAGTGAAATACTCAAGGCACAATTGCAAACTGTGCCAACAAAGAGAAAAAATAGGACAAGTGCAAAGAAGCCAGAATGGATGTCCAAAGAACTGGGCAAAAACACAAAAGAGACATGCACAAGAAGTAGAAAAAGGGAGAAATCACCAAAGAAGAATTCAAACAAATAGCCAACACCTATAGGGAAAAGGTCCGCAAGGCTAAAGCACAAAATGAGCTCAGGCTTGCCAGGGACATTAAAAACAATAAAAAGGGCTTCATTTCTTATGTCAATAGAAAAAGGAAAAACAAGGAGGCGATAGGGCCTCTTCGAGGAGAAGATGGGGCAATGCTGACAGGGGGTAGGGAAAAGGCTTCTTTGCCTTCTTTGCCTCGGTCTTCTCACAAAAAGAAAGTCATCTTCAACCTCAGCAAGAGGGAGTGGATGAGGGATTAGAGGACATCCAACCCCAAATTGGGAAACAATTCATCCAGGAATCCCTGGCCGCCCTAAATGAGTTCCAGTCCCCTTTCAGGGCCAGATCAACTACACCCAAGAGTGAAGTCATTTTCGAACCATTGGCAATAATCTTTAAGAGTTCTTGGAGAACGGGAGAAGTTCCAGCAGATTGGAGGAGGGCCACTGTGGTCCCAATCTTCAAGAAGGGAAGAAAGGATGACCCAAACAATGACCAATGTCCAGTCAGCCTCACGTCGATACCAGGCAAGATTCTGGAAAAGATTGTTAAGGAAGTGGTCTGCAAACACTTAGAAACAAATGCGGTCATCGCTAATAGTCAACATGGATTTATCAAAAACAAGTCATGCCAGACTCATCTGATCTCTTTTTTCAATAGATTTACAAGCTGGATAGATGCAGAGAATGCCATGGATGGAGCATACATGGATTTCAGGAAGACCTTCGACAAGGTCCCCCATGACACTAGTCCAATGTGGGCGAGGCAAAACTACAGTGAGGTGGATCTGTAATTGGTTAAATGGACGAACCCTGAGGGTGATTCTTCCCAAGGCTTCCTCTTCATCCTGGAAAGAAGTGACAAGTGGAGTGCCGCAGGGTTCCGTCCTGGGCCCGGTCCTGTTCAACATCTTTATTAATGACTTAGATGAAAGGCTAGAAGGCAGGATCATCACATTTGCAGATGACACCAAATTGGGAGGGAGAGCCAAGACTCCAGAGGACAGGAGCAGGATTTAAAGGGATCTTCACAGATTAGAGAGATGAATGGCCAAAACAAACAAAATGAAGTTCAACAGTGACAAATGCAAGATACTCCACTTAGGCAGAAAAAACGAAATGCAAAGATTCAGAATGGGGGATGATGATGCCTGGCTCGAGAGCAGTACGTGTGGAAAAGCTCTTGGAGTCCTTGTGGACAACAAGTTAAACATGAGCCAGGAATGTGATGTGGCGGCAAAAAAAGCCAATGGGATTTTGGCCTGCATCAAGAGGAGCATAGTGTCTAGATCTAGGGAAGTCCTGCTCCCCATGCTCTATTCTGCTTTGGTTAGACCACTTTACCTGGAATATTGTGTCCAATTCTGGCCACCACAATTCAAGAGAGATATCGACAAGCTGGAATGTGTCCAGAGGAGGGCGACTACAATAATCAAGGGTCTGGAGTACAAGCCCTATGAGGAGCGGCTTAAGGAACTGGGCATGTTTAGCCTGAAGAAGAGAAGAATGAGAGGAGACATGATAGCCATGTATACATATGTGAGAGGAAGCCACAGGGAGGAGGAGGGAGCAAGCTTGTTTTCTGCTTCCTTGGAGATTAGAATCCAAGAGTTGGAAGAGACCTCCTGGGCCATCCAGTCCAACCCCATTCTGCCAAGAAGCAGGAATGTTGCATTCAAAGCGCCCCTGACAGATGGCCATCCAGCCTCTGTTCAAAAGATTTCAAAGAAGGAGCCTCCACCACACTCCGGGGCAGAGAGTTCCACTGCTGAACAGCTCTCACAGTCAGGAAGTTCTTCCTCATGTTCAGATGGAATCTCCTCTCTTGTAGTTTGAAGCCATTGTTCCATTGCGTCCTAGTCTCCAGGGAAGCAGAAAACAAGCTTGCTCCCTCCTCCCTGCCTTAAAAATTGGTGTCGTCTGCAAACTTGATGATCCTGCAACCGTAAAAATAAAATAAAAGGATAATTCTCTCAATTTGGGTGGAAAGCGACAAGGAAGCTCTTCCCTCCAGGGATTCCTGTTTTGTTTGTCAACTGAAATTGCTTTAAGAGAAGTCAGCTTGGAAACAACAAGGCTGTCCTCCCACCTACTCCTTGCAGCTGCTCCACGTGCCAAAGAACGGCAATTAAGCAACTCGGAGGAAGCAAAGTACGGCTTTCTCCTACGAGCAAACCGTCTCTGCTATCCTCTCCTTTCCCCCTCCCTTCTGAACTCTGCTTTTCATGGTCAAGACAACAAAGAAACAACTGGTGCTGGCAGAGCTGAACAGATACATCAAGCGATGCCTGGGCCAAGGGCACAGCAATGAGCTGTTTTTATTCCCACCTCCACGATGCCTTCCCTGTAATGGATCGCATGTCGAAGAAGTTCCCTCAAATGCTGTGCTGAGCAAAAAATAAATTAGTCATAATATCAGAAGGAAGACTCCCTTCCGCTCTCTGGTTGCCTCGAAGATAATGTATCATGGCTTCTTTGGCCCATTCTCTGCTTTTCACTTAGTCTGTTTGACTGAACGTTTGAGACTGTACGTTTGATCGTCTTCACAGAATCAAATGGTCAAGCTTCACCGTCTTCACAGTCATAGCTGCTTCTCTCCTGAATGAAACCAGATTCTGTTCCAACACCCAGATTTGGGAGAAGATGGGTTGAAGCGATATATTGTGGAAATAAACAATATAACAGTGGTTCTCAACCTTGCTAATGCCATGTCGAGGTCCTGAACCGGTGCTTGGCCGCTGTGACGGTCTGGATGGGGGCGAACAAATTGAAATTGAATCCAGACAAGACAGAGGTACTCCTGGTCAGTCGCAAGGCCGAACAGGGCATAGGGTTACAGCCTGTGTTGGATGGGGGCACTCCCCCTGAAGATGCAGGTTCGCAGCTTGGGTGTGACCCTGGACTCATCGCTGAGCCTGGAACCCAAGGTTTCGGCGGTGACCAGGGGAGCATTCGCACAGTTAAAACTTGTGCGCCAACTGCGACCGTACCTTGGGAAGTCTGACTTAGCCACGGTAGTCCACGCTCTGGTTACATCCCGCCTTGACTACTGCAACGCTCTCTATGTGGGGTTGCCTTTGAAGACAGCCCGGAAGCTCCAATTAGTCCAACGGGCGGCAGCCATGATACTAACAGGAGCGGAGCGCAGGGAGCACACAACTCCTCTGCTGCACCAGCTCCACTGGCTGCCGATTTGCTACCGGGCTCAATTCAAAGTGCTGGCGTTGGCCTTTAAAGCCCTAAACGGTTCTGGCCCAACCTACCTATCCGAACGTATCTCAGCCTATCAGCCCACCAGGACCCTAAGATCTTCTGGGGAGTCCCTGCTCTCTATCCCACCGGCTTCCCAAGCGCAGCTGGCGGGAACGAGAGACAGGGCCTTTTCTGTGGTGACCCCTCGGCTTTGGAACACCCTCCCTATAGAGATACGATCTGCCTCTTCGCTGATGGCTTTTCGGAAATCACTGAAAACTTGGCTGTTTAAACAAGCATTCGGTTAGTTTGTTATCACCGAACTTTGCTGACTAAGGACTGGTTAATGATGGGTGACGAATTCTGGATTGTAATTTTATTGATGAGATGCATGGTATGATTATTGGTGGCCCAATAATTTGTATTGTTTATGTACTGCTGTTTTAAATTGTATATTGTTTTTAACTGCTGTAAACCGCAATGAGTCGCCGTCTTAGGCTGAGATATTAGCGGTATACAAGTGTATAAAATAAATAAATAAATAAATAAATGACCCCTTAATGCAGTTCCATATGTTGTGGTGACCCCCAACCATAATATTATTTTTATTGCTCTTTCATAACTGTCATTTTACTACTGTAAATATCCCATATTTGTAAATATTTATTTATTTATTTATTTATTTATTTAATAATGCGCTTGTATACCGCTAATATCTCAGCCTAAATCGGCGACTCATTGCGGTTTACAACACTTAAAAAAACAATATTCAATTTAAAAGCATAAAACACATATTCAATACAAGTTATTGGGCCACCAATAACAATCCCATGCATCTCGTAACTGAAATCGCAATCCAAAATTCGTCGTCCATGATTACCCATCCTTTAGTCATCAAAATTCGTTGCAACGGATTAACCGAATGCTTGTTTAAACATCCATGTCTTCAATCTTTTCCGAAACACCATCAGCGAAGGGGCTGATCGTACCTCTATGGGGAGGGTGTTCCAAAGCCGAGGGGCCACCACAGAAAAGGCCCTGTCTCTCGTTCCCACCGATAAATATCCGATAAGCAGGATGGATTTTCATTCACTGGACTAAATTGAGCACAAATACCCAATATGCCCAAATGTGAATGCTAGTGGGGTTGCGGGGAGGATTGATTTTTTAA
The DNA here is from genome assembly GCF_025583915.1 of Anolis sagrei ordinatus. Taxonomy (NCBI): domain Eukaryota; kingdom Metazoa; phylum Chordata; class Lepidosauria; order Squamata; family Anolidae; genus Anolis; species Anolis sagrei. Next base: position 37,939,052 of record NW_026844478.1, on the reverse strand, counting down.
TTTGGGAGTTGTAGTTGCTGGGATTTATAGTTCACCTATAATCAAAGAGCATTTTAAACTCCACCAGAGATGGATTTAAACCAAACTTGGCACACAGAACTCCCATGACCAGTAGAAAATACTGGAAGGGTTTGGTAGGCATTGACCTTGAGTTTGGAAGTTGTAGTTCACCTACATCCAGAGACTACCATGGACTCAAACAATGATGTATCTGGACCAGACTTGGCACAAATACTCAATATGCCCAAATGTGAACACTGGTGGGGTCTGGGGAAAATAGACCTTGACATTTGAGAGTTGTAGTTGTTGGGATTTATAGTTCACCTACAATCAAAAAGCATTCTGTACTTGACCCAACAATAGAATTGGGTCAAACTTCCCACACAGAATCCCAATGACCAACAGAAAATACTATGTTTTATGATGGTCTTTGGCGACCCCTTTGACACCCCCTCATGACCCCCTCAGGGGTCCCGACCCCCAGGTTGAGAAACACTGCAATATAATATTGTGCAGTACAATATATACTCTTACTTACTTAGGCGATCCCTCGTTGGCTGTGTAGGATAGTCTTCCAGGATCAGTGTTCTGGTGGGTCCGTAGGTGACTCTGGAGCCCGATTCTTGATCTCCATCTTCTCCCACAATGAGGGAAGGCGGTCCCGGTTTGGGTTGGCTTGATGTGCCTTCCTCTTGGCACGTTTCTCTATTTCACCCTCCATTCGTGCCTTTTCAAATTCTGCAGCACTGCTGGTTACAGCTGACCTCCAGCTGGAGCACTCAAGGGCCAGGGCTTCCCAGTTCTCGGTGTTTATGCCAGAGTCTTTAAGGTTGGCTTTGAGGCCATCTTTCAATCTCTTTTCCTGCTCACCAACGATCCGTTTTCCCAAAGCAGTTCGGAGTAGAGCAACTGCTTTGGGAGACGGTGGTCGGGCATCCGGACAACGTGGCCAGTTGATGGCGGAGGATCATCGCTTCAATGCTGGTGGTCTTTGCTTCTTCCAGCATGCTGACGTTTGTCCGCTTGTCTTCCCAAAAGATTTGCAGGATTTCCCGGAGGCAGCGCTGATGGAATCATTCCAGGAGTTGCATGTGACATCTATAGACAGTCCACATTTCGCAGGCATATAGCAGGGTTGGGAGAACAATCGCTTTATAAACAAGCATCTTGGTATCCCTACGGATGTCCCAATCCTCAAACACTCTCTGCTTCATTCAGAAAAATGCTGTACTCGCAGAGCTCATGCGTTGTTGTATTTTGGTGTCGATGTTGACTTTGGTGGAGAGGTGGCTGCCAAGGGAGCGGAAATGGTCAACATTTTCTAATGTTACACCATTAAGCTGTATCTCTGGCATTGGAAAGGGATTGGATGGTGACTTCACCTTCGCAGAAGCATACGAAAAGCTCGGCCTGTCATTGAACATCGAGAAAGCCAAAGTGCTGTATACACTTCATATACACAGGGCATGGAATGGGAATACAGTCAGCCCTCTACATTTCTTTGAGTTATTGTCGAACACCAGAGAACGAACACCTCTGACATTAAACCCACACCAGCTTAGTCGAATTAGCAAGCAGTCTATTCAAGATTATATGTAAGCAAAGTAGTAAAAAATAGCACCCCCCCCCGCAAAAAAAAACAACAGTAAAGGTTCAATATAAGAAATAGTCCATCATCTTCAAAAGAAAACAAAAACCTTGAGTTCATAAAAACCCATGAAACTAGGCACTTGAATCCATGGAAAATCTCATAGACAAATCTTGAGCTTGGCAAAAACTTGGTACATGACACTCAGAGCACTTGGAAGCAAGATTGTGATAGAATAACATCGTTGACCCGACTGAGGCAACTCTCTCCCATTAATCATTATAAAGCTTTTTCAGATCCCAAAACTGAAAGGAAAACATTTTTCCTGACCTTCCCACCAGACAACAGTTTGTTATCTCTCTTTTGCTGTAGCCCAACTGATAGTCTCAGCCTCTGAAGACTTTGCCTGTGTTTACTAAAACTTTGCTTTCTGTCCAAGCTTTCCTTATCTTCTCCCGCATTAACTCCTGCAACTGACAAATCATTTTCAGACAGTTGCTCTGAGATAAGCAATGAAGGGCCTCTCCCAGGAATGTGGCCGTGTGAATCTTCCAGAGACAACTCAGGCCTCTCTTCTGAGGTTAACTCAGACCCAAGCAAACCCTTATCTCCAAGACCATCATCAAGAACATCATCCCCATTCCCATCTTGAACATCAACATGAACATCAAACACAGTGACAGGCTGAAAAGGCTGACATACAACAGTCAGGTGCACAGGGCCCCATGATAGAAGTGGTCAGAGTGATCCCTGGTCAGAGTAGTCCCTGGTCAAAGTGGTCCCTGGTCAAAGTAGTCCATGGTCAGAGTGGTCCCTAGGCAAGTGCTCCCTCATCAAAGTGGTTCCTGGTCAAAGTGGTCCCTGGCCAGAGTGATCTCTGGTCAAGTAGTCCCTGATCAAAGTGGTACCTGGTCGGAGTGGTCCTTGGTCAGAGTGGTCCCTGGTCAAAGTGGTACCTGGTCAAAGTGTTCCCTGGTCAGAGTGGTCCCTGGTCAAAGTGGTCCCTGGTCGGAGTGGTCCCTGGCCAGAGTGGTCTCTGGTCAAGTAGTCCCTGATCAAAGTGGTACCTGGTCGGAGTGGTCCTTGGTCAGAGTAGTCCCTGGTCAAAGTGGTCCCTGGTCAAAGTGGTCCCTGGTCAGAGTGGTCCCTGGTCAGAGTGGTCCCTGGTCAGTGGTCCCTGGTCAAAGTGGTCCTGGTCAAGTGGTCCCTGGTCAAAGTGGTCCCTGGTCAAAGTGGTCCTGGTCAAAGTCCCTGGTCAAGTGGTCCCTGGTCAAAGTGGTTCCTGCTCAAAGTGGTTCCTGCTCAAAGTGGTTCCTGGCCAAAGTGCTCCCTGGCCAAGTGGTCCCTGGTCAAGTGGTTTCTGGTCAAGTAGTCCCTGTTCAAAGTGGTACCTGGTCAGAGTGGTCCTTGGTCAGAGTGGTCCCTGGTCAAAATGGTCCCTGGTCAAAGTGGTCCCTGGTCAGAGTGGTCCCTGGTCAGAGTGGTCCCTGGTCAAAGTGGTCCCTGGTCAAAGTGGTCCCTGGTCAGAGTGGTCCCTGGTCCAGATTGGTCCCTGGTCAAAGTGGTCCCTGGTCAAAGTGGTCCCTGGTCAGAGTGGTCCCTGGTCAAAATGGTCCCTGGTCAAAGTGGTCCCTGGACAAAGTGCTCCCTGGACAAAGTGCTCCCTCGTCAAGTGCTCTGTCATCAAAGTGGCCCCTGGTCAAAGTTTCATAACTCTATATTTTTTCCTCTTCCAAATAACATACTTTTTTCCCCCAATATGTGAATGTGCACCTGTAATTTTCCGTTATGGAAAAACTAAGTGCAGGTACTGATTAGCTCTGGAGGCTTCCTCACAGCATGAGGTGCTTTTGTGCAAGGCTGTGGACATGACTCCAGATTTATAAAAATAGGTTTTAGCTACTCATATGATTGCACCTTGAATGGACAGATAGAGGAATTTTTGACATTTGTGCATGGGACAGGGACAATTTGGAACAGAGATAAATGATGCATTTGCAACCTGAAATGGTGCAGGGACTGCAAAGCTGGATCTCAGTTGCGGTTGCTGGTATTTGCTGATTATTGAGTATTTGGTGCTTGCCCTTTGGTTGCAAACCAGCAGGGCTGAATATTAGGATCCTGGAACTGCTTATCGCAAATTATTTCCCTGGAAAACAAGCTTGTTGTTTATATGTCTGCAGGGAATCTGTGCACATCTATTGGCTGTAAGGACTTTCAAAAATCGTAGTATCATGGTACAAATGATAAGGCGATTTGGTAATTCTTCATGAGATTGAAAGGGTTGTTACTTCCCATGGCTCAAGGCTATGGAATTGTGGGAGTTGTAGTTTTACAAAGTCTTGAGCCTTCTCTTCCAATGAGTGCTTTGTTGAAACCAAATTGCACTTCCCAGGATTCCATAGCACTGAACCATGGCAATTTAAGTGGTGCCACACTGAATTAATTCGATAGTGTAGATCAGTAGTTTCCAACCTGTGGGCCAAGGTCAAAGTGGTCCCTGGTCAAATAGGTCCCTGGTCAAGTGGTCCCTGGTCAGAGTGGTCCTTGGTCAAGTGGTCCCTGGTCTGAGTGGTCCCTGGTCAAAGTGGTTCCTGGTCAGAGTGGTCCCTGGTCAGAGTGGTCCTTGGTCAGAGTGGTCTGTGGTCAGAGTGGTCCCTGGTCAAAGTGGTCCCTGGTAAAGGTGGTCCCAGGTCAATGTGGTCCCTAGTCAAGAGGTCCCTGGTCAAAATAGTCCCTGGTCAGAGTGGTCCCTGGTCAAAGTGGTCCCTGGTCAAAGTGGTCCCTGGTAAAGGTGGTCCCAGGTCAATGTGGTCCCTAGTCAAGAGGTCCCTGGTCAAAATAGTCCCTGGTCAGAGTGGTCCCTGGTCAAAGTGGTCCTTGGTCAAAGTGGTCCCTGGTCAAAGTGATCCCTGGTCAAATGGTTCCTGGTCAAAGTGGTCCCTGGTCAAGTGGTCCCTGGTCAGAGTGGTCCCTGGTCAAAGTGGTGCCTGTTCAAGTGGTCCCTGGTCAAAGTGGTCCCTGGTCAAAGTGGTTCCTGGTCAAGTGGTCCCTGGTCAAAGTGGTCCCTAGTCAAGAGGTCCCTGGTCAAACTGGTCCCTGGTCAGAGTGGTCCCTGGTCAAACTGGTCCCTGGTCAAAGTGGTCCCAGGTCAAAGTGGTCCCAGGTCAAAGTGGTCCCTGGTCAAAGTGGTCCCTGGTCAAATGGTCCCTGGTCAGAGTGGTCCTTGGTCAAAGTGGTCCCTGGTCAAGTGCTCCCAGGTCAAAGTGGTCCTAGGTCAAAGTGGTCCCAGGTCAAAGTGGTCCCTGGTCAAAGTGGTCCCTGGTCAAGGTGGTCAAGGAGGTCCCAAGTCAATGTGGTCCCTAGTCAAGAGGTCCCTGGTCAAGAGGTCCCTGGTCAGAGTGGTCCCTGGTCAGAGTGGTCCCTGGTCAGAGTGGTCCCTGGTCAAGTGGTCCCTGGTCAACGTGGTCCTTGGTGAAGTAGTCCCTGATCAAAGTGGTCCCTGGTCAAAGTGCTCCTTCGTCAAAGTGTTCCCTGGTCAAAGTGCTCCCTCGTCATAGTGGCCCCTGGTCAAGTCTACCATGGTTATAGTGGCCCCTGGTCAAGTCTACCATGGTTATAGTGGTCCCTGGTCAAAAGAACGTTGGGAACATTGGTGTAGATGCACGCAGAGGACCATCAGGAGCATTATCATTGGTATATACTTTTTAAGCCTAGCCTGTTACCTTTGGGTAGAAAATGCTGTCCTATTTTCAGGACTGGAATACTTATCAATCCAGTCTTCTTCTACATATGGGATTCGTGTATCTATGTTCAAGGCTGTCCTTTGCCTCAGGCAGAAAAAGGTTTGAGGCCAGGATCCCCTCTCCTGACTCCAAAGCTGTTATTCGAGTGAGAGAAAAGGTGACTAACTTTGCCTCCTTTCCTCATTCTCAAAGCCAGCATTGCTGCATTAGCACAAAATTGCAGAAAGCAGAATGCAGCCAGTTGCCATCTGTTCACACCCAGATCGGGTTACAATAGCAGCACTCTTAACAGCTGTCGTCTGCCTGGTTGCTTTCCAGATCAGTGTCTCTTTATACCCGGCGTACTTCCTGGCCATCTCTAGCAACCACCTTTGCATTCGCCCGTGTCCTTTGCATTTGCAGCCACCTTGCACCCACTAATTAATTCTGGACAAAGCTCATCCTTTTTGGATTGCAGTGGCATCTTTCCTTATGAGCCCACATTGAGGGAAGTGGTGTCAAGTTTTGAGGATCAGGTGGAGAACGTTTTGACACCTCTAGTCATCCAAGGGACTTCCCTGATGGGATTTCCTGGACCAAAAGAAGAACATGGAAAATATTCTTGGTTGTTGTAGCGAAATTGCTACTCTATGTTAAATTTTTGGTGTATAGCTTTATGTTTACATATGGCAGATGGGGAAGAATAGGCTCAGACAGGGTAGCAACAGCGGAGATAGGATTCATTTGCATATGGAAGCCGATTGGTCATATGCAGATTAGCGTAGGCCCAGGATTCGAAAAGGTTGCTAGGCCAAAATGACAGTTGGGAAGAGCAGAGCTAAACATTCCAGAGGCGGAGCCAAAGTTTAAAAGTAGGCAGTGAGAGAGAGTAAAACGTGTTAGTTAGGAATTACTGTTTGTGAGGTACAGTTAGGAATTGCTGTTTGTGAAGAGAGTTAGGGATTCCTGTTTTGAGAGACAGTTAGGAACTTCTGTGAGAGAAAAGAGTTAGGAAATCATGTTAGAAATAAGCAGTTATGAAGATGTGTTAAAGACTTCTGATATATAGAAGCAGTTAGTTAAATAGAGCTCAAGTTTTAGGAACATAAAGAAAGCCAGTGGTGCTTTAGTCAGAATATAATTTCAGTCAAGAGTGTGTAAAGCAAGTAACATGTTTGTGAATGTGAAACATTGAAAGTCTATTTCAGAAAAGTAAACCAAGTATATTATACTAACTGTAAGCCTCAAAATTGCAACAAAACACAAATGTAACCACAAGCGTTGGAGCCAGAAGTTATAAATAAACTGTGTTACTTCGTTATACAGAAGTGTGTCTCAGTGCCTGTACAAAGGTTAAACAGAACACAGAAAGTCCCAGCTAATATAAAAGAAGAAACTGAACCAGTATAAGAGCAAAAAGGTTTTTCTTAAATAAAGAAATAGTCTCTCCCTTGCTACAGTTGTCTTGTTCTTGTTTGTTGTGTTGCTTTGGAGACACAACCTCATTCTGCCCTTGAGTCCCCTCCTACTACAGGTAATTGGCAACCTCATCACATTGAGAGGGGAAAGCATAGGTAACCATCCCTTGAATCCCCACCATGAAAGAAGATACCAGACACAAGATGTGGAGAAATAAACGGGCCATTTATTGACCTAATTAGAAACTGATTAGTGAACTAATTGACTAGTTGTGGGGGGAGCACTGTGACGTGGGTAATGGTGCGAGGCCAGGTATCTTTCTGGGACCACCTGCCAACCACTGGACGAAACACCTGACCCGGGGGCAGTCCACATAGATGGCCAGCTGGTTATTACTGGAAGACCGTTGGAGGGGACCTCCCCACCCCGAACCATAAAGCCCTATAGTGGATAGGCAACCCCCCCCCCCCCGGAAAGCCCTAAGGAAGATATTTTGGGAACCCCCTAATCCATAAAGCCTATAAAGATAAACCCAAAATTCCCTTCACCCCAGAATGGAGGGGTGCTGTCACGTTGCCAGGACTCTGCGTTATTTAGGTAGAGATGAGTCAAACTCCCAGTTTTATCAAACGGTTTAATTAAAGCAGCACTTACTATCTGGCCGTTTTAATAGTCCAAAACATAAAACATAAAGATAGCACTCACCCACAGAATAAACAAAAACTGATAGCAAAAATAACTTCATAGTCAAAAGGGTCCAGTCCAGTGGTCAAACGCCGAGAGTTCAATAACAGAGTCCAGGGATCAAGAGTCTATACCATAGTCAAAAGCCAGTCCAAAGGTTCAAGGTTCCAGGGCTCCAAGATTACAGGAGACAGGTCAGGACACCAAAAAATCCAACAGACCTGGGGGAAAAACCAGCAGCGTCCACCACCAAAATACAAAATATACTTTTCTCCCATAGATCAGTTCTAGGTTAGCTCCTTAAATCCAGTAACACCCAGCTGCAACCCATCTCCTGCATACCTCCACCCCTAACTGCTTTCACCCATGAACTCCCACTTACAGATTACCAAACCCATAGAATTAATACTCACATTAACCCTTCCATCACCAACCATCATCTGCAGAACATATGACAGGTGCCAAGGTGTACGCTGATCAATTCTCTTCCCCCACTTCCCGCCAGGAACTCTTATTTATACAACCCCACCCATTTAAATTCCTTACTCGTATCAGCTTCAATATGGGGTAGGTGAAAAACACCTTTGCCTCTTTTCAACCCCAGAGGGCGATGCATGACAGCCAGAAGTAGTTTAACTCATGTGATGAACTCAATTCCTCTCCATGCTTATAAAGAGGCAGAAGTATCCTTCTAGGGGAAAATGTCTCCATGTGATGAGGTCAATTGTGGAGTTCCCTCCTTTCAGGACACTTTGGCCTCTTTCCAACCCCAGAGGGCTATTGCCAAAATGCCAGGGCTCTGTCGATACAGAGGCAGAGATGAACCAAACAAACTCCCAGTTTGTGTTAAACAATTTAATTAAAGCAGCACTTACTATCTGGCCGTTTTAATAGTCTAAAACATAAAACGTAAAGATAGCGCTCAGCCACAGAATATAAAACGAAAAGGGACATCAAACATTGTTGCAAGTTCAAGATAACACCGTAGTCAAAAGATCCAGTCCAGTGGTCAAACGCTGAGAGTTCAAGAGCAAAGTCCAGGGATTAAGACTCTATACTAGGGCTGGGCAACCACAGAAAAATTTGTTTCTAAACTCGATTTGTTTTTTGGGGGTTTTTGCGTTTCGATATTTAAAAGAATTCCGAAATTTTTCTTTAAAAAAGTTCGATATTTACGAAATTTCGTAAAATTACGAAACAATACGACACGAATGCGAAACGAATACGAATCGATTCGTTAATGGCGGACGCGACCGCGCAATACGCTAAAAAAACCTCTAAATGGGACAGGGGGAACTTCTGAAGCTTCCCTCTCCCTCTGTTGTTGACTGTTGGTGTGATATTTATAATTTTTTTTCACTGATTAAACAAACAACAGCTATAAAACTTGCCCCAGACATGCGGAAATAATAACGAAATGATTTCGAAACGATTTCGAAACGAATACGAAACGAATACGAAGCAATTACGAAACGAATTGAAAAATTCGTTTCGTTTTTTAGATGCTCCTGAATGGTTCGTTATCCTGAATGGTTCGTTACAAAAAAAAACGAATTTTTAACGAATTACGAAATTACGAAACGAAACTGCCCAGCCCTACTCTATACCGTAGTCAAAAGCCAGTCCAGAGATTCAAGATTACAGGGTTCTAAGAGTACAGGAGACAGGTCAGGATACCGAAAATCCACAAACTGGGGGGAAACCAGCAGCATCTACCACCAAAACAAGACATACTTTTCTCCCGAAGACCAGTCCCAAGGCTAGCTCATTATACCCAGAAACACTCAGCTGCAACCCATCTCTTGCATACTTCCACCCTTAATTGCTTTCACCCATGAACTCTTACTTACAGGTTACTCAACCCTTTAGAACTAAGACTTACATTAACTCTTCCATCACCAACCACTAGTCCTACCACCACCAACCACCATCAACTGCAGAACATGATGCATGACAGCTATGCATGACGGGCAGAAGTAGTTTAACTCATGTGATGCCCTCCATGCCTTTGTAAATGTGATAAGGTGGTCCATTCCTTATGACTGATGGCTCCGGGCTCTGCTTTTGCCATTGTATGATTCCACCCTCCAATGAGCCACAACAAGATGAAAAAGACGGGGATCTATATAGATGGACAAGGACAGGCAGGGAAAAACAGCACTCCTGACCTGTGGCACCAGCACAGCCATGGATCACTGTCATGTCTGTGGCAGTTGTTGAATAACACATGAATTAGCCTTTGATTGATCTACAGCTTCTTACGGAGGGTCGTGTTGCTCCCTTTTCCACTTATTGCCAAGGCTGTGTTGGCTGTCGCTAAACTTGTCCTGCCAAGGCCTGGACATGCAAAGTCACTGCTGTTTTCTGTCTCTGCCCGCTCCCATGAGTGCCTTGTCCATTTGCTTTCCTTACCACACTTGGACCTCCTCTACTTTTGCAATGTGTAGTTTTAAGGGACAGTGTTCTGTCGCGCGCTGGGCCTGTAACAGCTGTCTTTTCTATAGGACGTATACTTTAAGCCCAACGGGAAGCCAGGGGCGCCTCAAAGAGAGGTTCTCAGGGATTTTTCTGAAGTGATGGTCTTTAGAGTCTTTAATGATACAACATAGTCTTTATTATGGAACAAACAACAAATCTTCAATGGTTCAAACAACACTTCAAGGCTTTCTTAGTCTAGTCCTCAATGGACTGGTACCTGACTTTGATTAACTGTACTTTCTCTGTAGGAAAAAAACCCTTTTTAACCTCTCCCAGGCTGTTTACTATCTATGCCTCATCGGTGTGGGACCTACTACCGATTCCAAATGCGTCTGGGTATCGAGTAGACCTACCAGCCGAGGCTTGAAGATATTTCAGCTGGAGTTCTGTGGATCTCTAGTGCTGTCCTCCCTCAGAAAATTCTTTGAAACTTCAGGGCTATTTTCCCTCTGTGAGGTTGAGAGGCTGTGAGCTCTCAGCCAGAGCCTTGGGACCTTTTCCCTGGAATTTCTGTTTCCCCAGATGTTCTGTTTCCCTGGATGCTATTGGGAAAAGAAGCTTTTCTATGGGACGAGCTGGTCTACGTCCTATAGTTTAGCTTCCTTGTGTGAGACTGCCCCAAAAATGGCCCCTTTCCCTCCCAGAGCCCTGAACAAGGGGTGGAACCAAAGCTTAATTATGATGGACAGGAGGCCTGCCCTATGACTGCAAAACAGATAACAGAAAGAAAATAAAGTTGGAGCTCCTGGTACAGCCGTACCAGCACAAATGGGTCAGTCCACACTTAATCCAATCCATGCCACATACTGTATGTTCCTTTGTAAGTCCATTATCTCCTTTGCTGTTAAGCGTCAACTACCGTATATACTCGAATATAAGCCGACCCGAATATAAGCCGAGTGTTGCACCTCGGAATAGATTCATCTTGCTGAAATCACCAGAACTGCACACAGGCTGAAGTCTTTGTAGTTTATTAAAAAGTAAAAGATGAATAGATTTTGGCTGATGAGATAGGATTGTTGTTGTTTTGTGCTTTCAAGTCGAGACGTAGGTTGACCCTGAGCGAGGGCCGCGTAAATGACTTTGGAGGCCCGTATCTGGCCCGCGGGCCTTAGTTTGAGGACCCCTGGAGTATACTATCTGTTGCACTCCCTTCAGGGACATTCTCATGGGAAACTACACTTTGCACAGGGGTCTCCTGGTCCTTCTCTGCATCAGTATCATTGACCAAACCATTACCATCTTGGAATTAATTGGCATCACTTCCCACATCCAAAGCACCCTGATCCTGAAACACAATCACAGGCTGAACTCCAACACATATTTTCTTTATCTGGCAAGGCAGTGTGTGGGCTTATTTATTTATTGTGTCAGGCAACCGAACAGTTGTATTACATTTTTGACAGAACAAACAAACAAACATACAAAAGACACAGAGTTTGCAAGCTTGGTAGTTGATTAAATGTCCTTTGATCAGTAGCTGGCCACTTGGGGTGCCTCTGGGGTTGCCGCAAGAAGGTCCTCCATTATGCATGTGGCAGGGCTCAGGGTGCATTGCAGCAGGTGGTCAGTGGTTTGCTCCTCTCCACACTCGCATGTCGTGGAGTCCTCTTTGTGGCCCCATTACTTGAGGTTGGCTCTGCAACTCGTGGTGCCAGAGCGCAGTCTGTTCAGCGCCTTCCAAGTTGCCCAGTCTTCTGTGTGCCCAGGGGGGAGTCTCTCATTTGGTATCAGTCATTGGTTGAGGTTCTGGGTTTGAGCCTGCTACTTTTGGACTCTGGGTTGCTGAAGTGTTCCAGCGAGTGTCTCTGTAGACCTTAGAAAACTATTTCTTGATTTAAGTCATTGGCGTGCTGGCTGATACCCAAACAAGGGATGGGCCAGAGATGTCTCTGCCTTGGTCCTTTCACTATTGGCTGCTACTTCCCGGCGGATGTCAGGTGGTGCAATACCGGCTAAGCAGTGCAATTTCTCCAGTGGTGTAGGGCGCAGACACCCTGTGATAATGCGGCATGTCTCATTAAGAGCCACATCCACTGTTTTAGCGTGGTGAGATGTGTTCCACACTGGGCATGCAGACTCAGCAGCAGAGTAGCATAGTGCAAGGGCAGATGTCTTCACTGTGTCTAGTTGTGATCCCCAGGTTGTGCCAGTCAGCTTTTGTATGATATTGTTTCTAGCACCCACTTTTTGCCCTGGTGTTCAGGCAGTGCTTCTTGTAGGTCAGAGCACGGTCCAGAGTGACTCCCAGGTGTTTGGATTCCTTCCCAGGTAATAATCCTCAGAGCTCGGGATGCTTGTCTGTTCTTCAGGTGAAAGGCACATGTCTGTGTTTTAGATGGATTAGGGATCAGCTGGTTTTCCCTGTAGTAGGCAGTAAGGGCACCTAGAGCTTCGGAGAGCTTCTGTTCAACCATCTCAAAGCTCCCTGCTTTGAGCGGTGATGGCACGATCATCAGCATAGATGAAACTCTCTGTCCCTTCTGGCAGTGGCTGGTCATTTGTGTAGATGTTGAACATGGATGGAGCAAGCACGCTCCCCTGAGGCAGGCCGTTCTTCTGTTTCCGCCATCTGCTTCTCTGGCCCTGGAACTCAACAAAAAAGCTCCTGTTTTGTAGCAGGTTTCCTATGAGGCCGGTGAGGTGGTCATCCTTTGTGAGATTATACATTTTTCTCAGGAGGAAGCGGTGGTTCACAGTCTCATAGGCTGCTGAAAGGTCTATGAAGACGGCTCCTGTGATCTGCTGCCTTTCAAAGCCATCTTCTATGTGTTGAGTCAGGTTCAGCACTTGCGATGTGCAGCTTTTGCCTTTTCTGAAGCCAGCTTGCTGTGGGATCAGACATGGGTCTATTTTTCTCCGTAAATCTATGCAAAATAAGTCTCCCCATAACTTTGTAGAGGTGGCACAACAGGGAGATTGGTCTGTAGCTTTGCCGTCTTCGCCTGGCTTCAAGATGGCGGTGACTCTTGCTTTCCTCCAGATTTTGGGGATCTGACAGGATGCAGTGCAGTTGTTCATCAGCTCCAGCAGCCAGCGCCTTGCTTTTGGGCCAAAGTTCTTGATTTGTTCCAGAAAGAATGGATGATCTGAAGGAAAATGGTTCCATGCATAACCCTAGTCTTCACAATGTTTTCTAACACAGCTGCCTCAAGTGGTTAGAGCTTTTATGTCAATGCTCTTCTCCACTGTAAATAATTTGCATGGCATTGTTTTGCAAATAAACATGCTTGGAGCTGCTCCGACTTGGATGCTGTGGTTGATCCAGGTCCCCTGGATGTAATCTTGGCTCGTGCTTGTCCCGTGATATTGGGTAAATATCAATTTGTGCAGCCCGAGGATGCAGACGGGTCCCTTGGAGACACGGATGCTACTCCGTGGCGCTGGATCCTTGCCCTCCTTGGCTCCGAACAGCTGCCTGAGGGGGATTGGCTGCCTGGATGAATGCTTCGATGCTGCTAGGCAGAGTTCTGTCCAACCTAAAAGAGAACGAGATCTTTACTTTTTCAAAAACGAATAAAGATGGAGAGTATACTTTAGAAAAGGACAGAAATTAGACAAAGGGTTGGCGGGTGATCAAAGATGAGGGATCTATAGAAATAAAAATCTAATGTTTGGGTTGTTGTAGGTTTTTTCACGCTATATGGCCATGTTCTAGAGGCGTTCTCTCCTGACGTTTCACCTGCATCTATGGCAAGCATCCTCAGAGGTAGTGAGGTCTGTTGGAACTAGGAGAAAGGGTTTATATATCTGTGGAATGACCAGGGTGGGACAAAGGACTCTTGTCTGCTGGAGCTAGGTGTGAATGTTTCAACTGACCACCTTGATTAGCATTTGATGGCTTGACAGTGACTGGGGGAATCTTTTGTTGAGAGGTAATTAGTAGGCCTGGGTAACAACGGAAAAATTTGTTTCTAAAATCGATTTGTATTTGGGGGGTTTTCTTGTTTCGATATTTAAAATAATTACAAAATTTTCCTTTTAAAAAGTTCGATATTTACGAAATTTCGTAAATGGTAAAAAATTAACGAATCGATTTCCGAAACAATAACGAATCGATTCGTTAATGGCGGACGCGACCGCGAAATACGCTAAAAAACCTCCAAAACCTTCTGAAGCTTCCCTCGCCCTCTGTTGTTGACTGTTGGTGTGATATTATAATTTTTTTTCACTAATTAAACCATAAAACTGGCCCAGACATGCGGAAATAATAACGAAACGACCTCAAAACAATAACGAAACGAATACAATATCAAAATACGAAGCATTTACAAAACGTTTTTGAAAATTCGTTTTTTTAATAATTGCTCCAGAATGGTTCGTTATCGTTTTGTAATTGAAAAAATTAACGAATTATTAACGAATTACGAATTAACGAAACGAAACCGCCCAGCCCTAGAATTAATGTCAAATTGTATTCCTTCTCTTGTTTTGCTGTTGTAATTTTTGAGTTTTTTAATACTGGTAGCCAGATTTTGTTCATTTTCATGGTTCCTTTCTGTTGAAATTGTCCACATGCTTGTGGATTTCAATGGCTTCTCTGTGTAGTCTGACATGGTGGTTGTGAGAGTGGTCCAGCATTTCTGTGTTCTCAAATAATATGCTGTGTCCAGGTTGGTTCATCGTGTGCTCTCCTATGGCTGACTTCTCTGGTTGAAGAAGTCTGCAGTGCCTTTCGCGTTCCTTGATTCGTTTCTGGGCAATGCTGTTGCGTTTGGTGGTCCCTCTGTAGACTTCTTGTCCCCATCTGCATGGTATCCTGTAGACTCCTGCAGGAGTCTACAGGATACCTCGTGTCCTTTGCTCATGTCCTTAGCTGAACGGAGCATCTGTTGGATTTCCTTGGTGGGTCTGTAGATAGTTTGTATGTTGTGTTTCATCATCAGCTTCTTCCCTCTGCGATCAGTGGTTCCCTTGATGTATGGCAAGAACCTTTCCCTCTGGGTGGATCTTCGTTTTGACTCTCGTGGCTTCTTCTCGGTTGTCTTGCGGCTCTTCTGATGTCTGACGTGGAGTCTCGATTGGCCTGGAGAGCCCAGTTGAGGGGGTTCAGTCCATCTTGGAGGAGGTGGGGTTCGGGATTCTTTTTGCACGGTCTGCCATGGCTTTAATGGGGCTTCTTTTTTGACTTGGGTGATGGTTGGAGTTTTTATGTAGATCTCTACCTGTGTGTGTGGGTTTTTTGTAAATGGTGTGACCCAATTGTTGATCTGGTTTGCAGATGACTAGGACATCTAGAATCCTAGAATCCAAGAGTTGGAAGAGACCTCCTTGGCCTTCATCCAGTCCAACCCCATTCTGCCAAGAAGCAGGAATATTGCATTCAAATCACCCCTGACAGATGGCCATCCAGCCTCTGTTTAAAAGCTTCCAAAGAAGGAACCTCCACCACACTCTGGGGCAGAGAGTTCCACTGCTGAACGGCTCTCACAGTCAGGAATTTCTTCCTCGTTTTCAGATGGAATCTCCTCTCTTGTAGTTTGAAGCCATTGTTCCATTGTGTCCTAGTCTCCAAGGAAGCAGAAAACAAGCTTGCTCCCTCCTCCCTGTGGCTTCTCATCCCTTGTTTGGGTATCAGCCAGCACATCAACGACTTAAATCTAGAAATAGTTTTCTAAGATCTGCTGAGACACTCACGGGAACACCTCAGCAAGCAAGAGTCCAAAAGTGGCAGGCTCAAACCCGGAATTTCAATCAATGGCTGATACCAAATGAGAGACTCCCCCCTGGGCACACAGAGGACTGGGCAACTTGGAAGGCGCTGAACAGACTGCGCTGTGGCACCACGAGATGCAGAGCCAACCTCAAGATATGGGGCCACAAAGTGGAATCCACGACATGCGAGTGCAGAGAAGAGCAAACCACTGACCACCTGCTGCAATGCAACCTGAGCCCTGCCACATGCACCATGGAGGACCTTCTTGCGGCAACACCAGAGGCACTCCAAGGGGCCAGATACTGGTCAAAGGACATTTAAATAACTACCAAACTTGCAAATTTTGTATTTTGTTTGTTTGTTTGTTTTGTTCTGTTAGAAATGTAATACAATTGGCTGGTTGCCCTGACACGACAAAAAATAAATGGCTTTTTTGGGCAGCAGCAATTATTTGGAAACACACACATGCAAAAACCAACAAGACTCCAGATGCGAATGGTTTTGTATTTACATGACTATGTTGTGATAGAAAATAGTTTTAAAGGGCTTAAATTACCAGGCGGTTGGGCACGGTGAGCCAATGCTGCTTTAATTACAAAAGCAGTGCTGCCAGCTCACAGAAGGCTTGCCAGGACCTCTGCATTGAGGGACTATTGATGGCCAGCATCGTCTGTGACACCGCTTTGAGGCTGAATCTAATTGAATTTTCTCAAGTTCAAGGATGACCTGTGATGGCACATTGGAATAGCCACCCACCCCCCGAACTTCATGCATTATTCATCCATACCTTCTTTATGACTGCCAATCATTTCAGCAGCTGGGGGCTCAGATGCAGAGCTCTCTTGGCTTAGCAAAGTGCTTATTTTTCTCAATTAAGTATTGAAGGAGCCTGGATTCATTGGAGACAATGGTGGCTTCAAATTGGCCAAAACTAACAAAATGAAGTTCAATAGTGACAAATGCAAGATACTCCACTTAGGCAGAAAAAACGAAATGCAAAGATACAGAATGGGGGACAATGCCTGGCTAGAGAGCAGGACGTGTGAAAAAGATCTTGGAGTCCTCGTGGACAACAAGTTAAACATGAGCCAGGAATGTGATGTGGCCAGAGGCGGCCTTAGGTAATTTTCAATGGTAAGCAAACCGTTTGGCGCACCCTCCCTCCAACCAATAATTGATATGGAGCAGGAATGATAGGGGCTAGGTGAGGCTCAAGGGCCCGGCCCGTTCGGGAACAGGATTGCCCGGCAGTGTGGCAAGGAAGCCGAGGCTCCCCCCAGACTGCTAGGGCTGTTGTGAGCCAAGGGGATGCTCCTCAAGTAGTGGTCTAGGGGCATTTACAGAGGCGCCTCTGCACCCCTGGCAAAAAAAGTGTTCTGCGACCGCTTACTTTGCGTAATGGACGAGCCGCCCCTGGATGTGGCAGCTAAAAAAGCCAATGGGATTTTGGCCTGCATCAATAGTAGCATAGTGTCTAGATCTAGGGAAGTCATGCTCCCCATGCTCTATTGCGCTTTGGTTAGACCACACCTGGAATATTGTGTCCAATTCTGGGCACCACAATTCAAGAGAGATATTGACAAGCTGGAATGTGTCCAGAGGAGGGCGACTCAAATGATCAAGGGTCTGGAGAACAAGCCCTATGAGGAGCGGCTTAAGGAGCTGGGCATGTTTAGCCTGAAGAAGAGAAGGCTGAGAGGAGGCCACAGGGAGGAGGAGGGAGCAAGCTTGTTTTACAGGATTTTGATTTGGGAGGGCTGAGTCTGAGTGAAAGAGGGTCTACCTAGCAAACCTTTTGTATCATTACCCCAATACCCCCATGCATATGGGATATATTGAGTATGGTGATCAGATCATGATATGAATAAACATAACAGTTTAAATAATGCACCAGTAAGGCCTTTTCGCGAACCCCCATGAGAATTTCGGGGGGGGGGGCTGAAGCCCCTCAAGCTCCCCCCTCCCCCCCCCCCCGGCTACATGCCTGCTGAGAGGAGATATGATAGACATGTATAAATACGTGAGAGGAAGCCACAGGGAGGAGGGAGCTATTTATTTATTTATTTATTTATTTATTTGCAATATTTCTATTCTGCCCTTCTCACCCCGCAGGGGACTCAGGGCGGATTACTGTGTACACATATATGGCAAATATTCAATGCCAAATTTTTTGACATCCAAACATATACAGACATACACAGAGGCTATTTAACTTTTTCTGGCCGCCAGGGGAGCTGTCGCTTTCATCGTCCATCTGCGACGCTGATGAAGCACTTCCGCATTCCCCGCATGCTTCCTCGCTGGAATGCTTTGCTGGAGTCTTCTTTATGGCCTCATAAATCAGTTAATTTAGCCTCCCCACACTTTAAGGTGGCACCTAATTTTCCTACTTGACAGATGCAACTGTCTTTCGGGTTGCAAAGGTCGACAGCAATCTACACAAATTGGTCGGGAGCTCACTCTGACCCAGGCTTCAAACTCATGACTTTTTGGTCAGTAGTGATCTTAATGCAGCTGACTCCCAGCCAGCTGCACCACAGACCTGATGCTTAAAATTCCAGGTTCAGTGGAAAGGTAATAGGTGCTTCTACACTTGACTTCCTTCCCAGGCCTTGAATACTAGGCATCTCTTATCAGACAAGCATTGGTCAAAACAGGTTTGCATGCATCCGTGGCAAAGGTTATTTATTTATTTATCATGTCATCAGCAACCAGACATTTGTATTACATTTTTAACAAAAACAAACAGACAAAACACAGAATTTGCAAGCTTGGCAGTTGATTAAATGCCCTTTGACCAGTATCTGGCCACTTGGAGTGCTTCTGGTGTTACTATAAGAAGGTCCTCCCTTGTGTATGTAGCAGGACTCAGGTGGCATTGCAGCACGTGGTCAGTGGTTTGCTCTTCTCCGCACTCGCATGTCGTGGACTTCACTTTGTGGCCCCATTTCTGAAGGTTGGCTCTGCATCTCGTGGAGCGCAGTCTGTTCAGCGCCTTCCAAGTCGAACCGTCTACTGTGCGCCCAGGGGGGGTGGTATCATTTGGTATCAGCCATTGGTTGAGGTTCTGGGTTTGAGCCTGCCACTTTTGGACTCTCGCTTGCTGAGGTGTTCCAGCAAGTGTCTGTGTAGATCATAGAAAACTATGTCTTGATTTAAGTCGTTGACGTGCTGGCTGATACCCAAACGGGGGATGAGCTGGAGATGTCTCTGCCTTGGTCCTTTCACTATTGCCTGCTACTTCCCGGCAAATGTCAGGTGGTGCAATACCGGTTAAGCAGTGTAATTTCTCCAGTGGTGTAGGGCGCAGACACCCTGTGATAATGCGGCATGTCTCATTAAGAGCCACATCTACTGTTTTAGCGTGATGAGATGTGTTCCACACTGGGCATTAGGCTTGGGTAACAACGGAAAAATTTGTTTCTAAACTCGTTTTGTTTTTAGGGGTCCATCGCGTTTCGTTTTTTTAAAGAATTCTGAAATTTTCCTTTTAAAAATTTCGAAATTTATGAAATTTCGTATAATTACGAATCGATTTGTTAATGGCGGACGCGATTGCGCAATATGCTAAAAAAACCTCCAAATGGGACAGGAGGAACTTCTGAAGCTTCCCTCTCCCTCTGTTGTTGACTGTTGGTGTGATAAAACAACTAACAACTATACAACTTGCACCAGACATGCGAAAATAATTGCGAAATAATCACGAAAAAATTACGAAAGAAATTGAAAAAATTGTTTCGAATCTAATTTACTCCTCACACTATTCCTGCATGGCTCAATATTGGATCGTAAGCTAATTTAAATACGAATTAATAACGAATTACGAAATTAACAAACGAAACCGCCCAAGCCTACTGGGCATGCGTACTCAGCAGCGCAAGGGCAGATGTCTTCACTGTGTCTGGTTGTGATCCCCAGGTTGTGCCAGTCAGTTTTCGTATGATATTGTTTCTAGCGCCCACTTTTTGCTTGATGTTCAGGCAGTGCTTCTTGTAGGTCAGAGCACGGTCCAGAGTGACTCCCAGGGATTTGGGTGCGCTGCAGTGCTCCAGTGGGATTCCTTCCCAGGTAATAATCCTCAGAGCTCCGGATGCTTGTCCGTTCTTAAGGTGAAAGGTACATGTCTGTCTTTTAGATGGGTTAGGGATCAGCTGGTTTTCCCTGTGATAGGCAGTAAGAGCACCTAGAGCTTCGGAGAGCTTCTGTTCAACCATCTCAAAGCTCCCTGCTTGAGTGGTGATGGCATGGTCATCAGCATAGATGAAGCTCTCTGTCCCTTCTGGCAGTGGCTGGTCATTTGTGTAGATGTTGAACATGGATGGAGCAAGCACGCTCCCCTGAGGCAGGCCGTTCTTCTGTTTCCGCCATCTGCTTCTCTGGCCCTGGAACTCAACAGAAAAGCTCCTGTTTTGTAGCAGGTTTTCTATGAAGCGGGTGAGGTGGTCGTCCTTTGTGAGATTATATAATTATAATTTCTCCAGTGGTGTAGGGCGCAGACATGCCGTGATAATGTCTCATTAAGAGCCACATCCACTGTTTTAGTGTGGTGAGATGTGTTCCCCACTGGGCATGTGTACTCAGCAGCAGAGTACCATAGTGCAAGGGCAGGTGTCTTCACTGTGTCTGATTGTGATCCCTAGGTTGTGCCAGTCAGCTTTCGTATGATATTGTTTCTAGCACCCACTTTTTGTTTGATGTTCAGGCAGTGCTTCTTGTGGGTCAGAGCACGGTCCAGAGTGACTCCCAGGTATTCGGGTGCGCTGCAGTGCTCCAAAGGTGATCCTCAGAGCTCGGGATGCTTGGTTAAGTGGCAAAGGTTAAAGAAGGATAGAGGAAAGGAAAAGAATTCATATTTTGACCCGAGCGGCACTTGAGCAGCGCTACCGTTTTCGAAATTTCAGTGGGAGCCTGAAAGGGAACACCATTCCTCAAAGATATTACAGATGAGAAAGTGACACGTTGGAGATTAAGATGGCACTTTCCCTCTGCTGAGGGACCCAACGTCAACACGCAGGCAGGCTGGGGGTGGCCGCATCCTCCGCTGCTTCACTGCCCTTTTCCAGTTGGTCTTTTCACCCCCTGAAGCCTCTTCCCCAGGGCTCTGCTGCAGATGCTCTAGGAATGTTCCAGCCATGAGGGCTGCAAAGACCCTCCGGGAGAGAAAGGTTCCTGCAGCTGTGCCTCGTCTTCTCAGCAATGTTTTCCTCCATCTTTTTGGCTTCTCCTAAATCTGAAAAAAAGAGAGACCAAAACAAAAACCCAAACTTGTGTTTCTTCCTTGCAGCTACTTCCTTCGACGGTCTTTCTACCAAAGCAAGCTTGTTTTCTGCTTCCCTGGAGACTAGGACACAAAGGAACAATGGCTTCAAACTACAAGAGAGGAGATTCCATCTGAACATGAGGAAGAACTTCCTGACTGCGGGAGCTATTCAGCAGTGGAACTCTCTGCCCCGGAGTGCGGCGGAGGCTCCTTCTTTGGAAGCTTTGAAACAGAGGCTGGATGGCCATCTGTCAGGGGTGATTTGAATGCAATATTCCTGCTTCTTGGCAGAATGGGGGTGGACTGGATGGCCCAGGAGGTCTCTTCCAACTCTTTGATTCTATGATTCTATGAAAACTGTCTCTCTTTCCCTTGTAAAAGAAATCTCATGCCTTGTTTGGCTGGATCACGAAGTTCTGAGCAATACAGCTTAATTGTGTAACATTAGAAAGTGTTGACCATTTTTGCTCCCTTGGCAGCCACCTCTCCACAAAGTCAACATTGACACTGAAATTCAACACCACCTGAGCTCTGCGAGTGAAGCATTTCTCCGAATGAAGCAGAGAGTGTTTGAGGACCGGGACATCCGTAGGGATACCAAGGGGCTTGTTTATAAAGCTATTGTCCTCCCAACCCTGCTATACATCTCCAAAACGTGGACTGTCTACAGACGTCAACATTGACACCGAAATACACCACCGCCTGAGCTCTGCGAGTGCAGCATTTTTCCGAATGAAGCAGAGAGTATTTGAGGACTGGGACACTCGTAGGGAAACCAAGGGGCTTGTTTATAAAGCTATTGTCCTCCCAACCCTGCTATACACCTGCGAAACATGGACTGTCTACAGACGTCAACATCGACACTGAAATAAAACACCGCCTGACCTCTGTGAGTGCAGAATTTTTCTGAATGAAGCACAGAGTTTTTGAGGATCGGGACATCCGTAGGGATTCCAAGGTGCTTGTTTATAAAGCTATTGTCCTCCCAACCCTGCTATACGCCTGCGAGACGTGGACTGTCTACAGACGTCACATGCAACTCCTGAAATGATTCCATCAGCGCTGCCTCCGGAAAATCCTGCAAATCTCTTGGGAAGACAGGCGGACAAACGTCTCTACCACACTCCGGGACAGAAAGAGAGTGCCACTGCAGAACTGCTCTCTCTCACAGTCTCCCTCTTGCCCTTCCCTGCTTTCCTCCCTTTTGTCTTTCCTTCCTTCTCTCTTTCCTTCCTCCTTACCTTCCTCCCTTCCCTCCCTCTTTCTCCTTCCATCCTTTCCTTCCACCCTTTCATCCTTCTCCCTCTCTCCCCTTTCCCCTCCTTCCCTTTGTTTCCCTTCCTCTTTCCTCCCTTCTTTCTCCTTCTCTTCTTTCCTTCCTTTCTTTTCCTTCTTCCCCCTCTTCCTCCTCCTTCCTTCTCCTCTTTTTCCTTCCTCCTTTCTTCCCTTCCTTCCCCCCTCCTTCCTTCCTTCTTCTTCTTTTTCTTCTCCTTCTCCTTCTCTCCTTCCTTCCTTTTCTCCTTTCCTTCCTTTCCTTCTCTTCCTTCCTTCCTTCCTTCCTTCCTCTTTTTCCTCCTTCCTTTCCTCTCTCTTTCTCCTCCTTTCTTTCCCCTTCCCTTCCCCTTCCTTCCTTCCTCTCCTCCTTCCTTCCTCCTTTCTTTCCTTCCTTCTCTTTCCTCCCTCCTCTTTTCTTCCTTCTTTCCTTCCTCCCTTCTTCTTCCTTCCTTCCTTCCTTCTCTTCTCCTTCCTTCCTTCCTTTCTTTCTTTCCCTCTTTCTCCCTTCCTTCCCTCTTTCCTTTTCTCTCTTCCTTCCTTTCCCTTCCTTTCCTTTTCCTTTTGTCTCTCCTTCCTTCCCTTTCCTCTTCCTCCCTCTCTCCCTCTTTTCCTTCCTTCCTTTCCTTCCTCTTCCCTCCCTCCCTTCCCTCCCTCCATCCCTCCCTCCTTCCTTCTTCCTTCCCTCTTCTCTTTCCTCCCTCCCTTCCCTCTAGCCCTAATAAATATGTGAGAGGAAGCCACAGGGAGGAGGAGGGAGCAAGCTTGTTTTCTGCTTCCCTGGAGACTAGGACGCAAGGGAGCCATGGCTTCAAACTACAAGAGAGGAGATTCCATCTGAACATGAGGAAGAACTTCCTGACTGTGAGAGCCGTTCAGCAGTGGAACTCTCTGCCCCGGAGTGTGGTGGAGGCTCCTTCTTTGGAAGCTTTGGAACAGAGGCTGGATGGCCATCTGTCAGGGGTGATTTGAATGCAATATTCAATAAGACAAGGCTTATCCTGAAGCAGGAGGGAACAAAATGGCTTCTTGCTTCCTCAACTTCTTTGGGAGCACAACTGCCCCTTGAGTTCAGGCCCTGGCTTATATAGGGTAAACAGGAAGCAGAATGGGGTTGGACTGGATGGCTGAGGAGGTCTCTTCCAACTCTTTCATTCTATGATTCTATGAAAGGGCACCAACCTGCAAAAGTTTGGGATGTTTCCAAGCCAGTGTTCCTTCCAAACTAACAAGGAATGCGGCAGCAGTTCTCAATCTGCCTAACTTTAAACTTGTATTTACCTTGGAAATCACTTAGGCGTTGTACTATTAATTATTTCCAAAGAAGGCCTAATGCAATCGGTGGTCAGAACTGATGAGTATGTTTTTTTCTTTTGAAGGATTAATTGGGGACCTGGGGACCTTATTAAAATCCATTCTTTCCTAGAAAGTTGCTTGTCTTTTAATCTGCTCAACTTCTCTCAGAAAGCCAACATCACGCCATTGTTTGAGCAACTACGTTTGGTGAGGAAAACCTCAAAGAACCGGCAACTACAAATGTGTTCGCTGGGAAACCGACAATATTCTCAGGGAGGGGAAGGATGAACACGGCTGAAAACGCCTCCCTGAAATGTTGAGATGGTATTTTTTTCTCCCCTGCTCCTGTATCCCTTAGAGGCGGCCTTTTTTATCAAAGTGTCACTGTTCAAAAGCAATTCTCCGGAGGTAAGAATGGTTCAGAAGGCTGAACCTCTGCTCCAAGTATGAAATCTAATAGGATAATGAGAGCATACATGCTTACAAAGGAATTTCCAAACCTTTCTTTCTTTCATTATTTTTTCCCCCAAAGAAGATCAGCAATTTGCACCATCTAAGGTATCATTTCTCAACCTGGGGGTCAGGACCCCCCAAGGGATCATGAGGGGGTGTCAAGGGGGTCACCAAAGACCATCAGAAAACACAGTAATTTCTTTTGGTCATGGAGATTCTGTGTGGGATGTTTGGCCCGATTCTATCATTGATGGGGTTCAAGGGGCTCTTTGATTGCAGGTGAACTATAAATCCCAGCGACTACAACTCACAAATATCAAGGTCTATTTCATAGAATCATAGAATCCTAGAATCAAAGAGTTGGAAGAGACCTCCTGGGCCATCATCCAGTCCAACCCCATTCTGCCAAGAAGCAGGAATATTGCATTCAAATCACCCCTGACAGATGGCCATCCAGCCTCTGTTTAAAAGCTTCCAAAGAAGGAGCCTCCACCACACTCCGGGACAGAGAGTTCCACTGCTGAACGGCTCTCACAGTCAGGAAGTTCTTCCTCATGTTCAGATGGAATCTCCTCTCTTGTAGTTGGAAGCCATGGCTCCATTGCGTCCTAGTCTCCAGGGAAGCAGAAAGGAAGCTTGCTCCCTCCTCCTCCCTGTGGCTTCCTCTCACATATTTATACATGGCCCTCATCATATCTCCTCTCAGCCTTCTCTTCTTCAGGCTAAACATGCCCAGCTCCTTAAGCCACTCCTCATAGGGCTTGTTCTCCAGACCCCTGATCTGCTCCCTCCTCCCTGTGACTTCCTCTCACATATTTATACATGGCTCTCATCATATCTCCTCTCAGCCTTCTCTTCTTCAGGCTAAACATGCCCAGCTCCTTAAGCCGCTCCTCATAGGGCTTGTTCTCCAGACCCTTGATCATTTTAGTTGCCCTCCTCTGGAACATTCCAGCTTGTCAATATCTCTCTTGAATTGTGGTGCCCAGAATTGGACACAATATTCCAGGTGTGGTCTAACCAAACAGAATAGAGGGGTAGCATACTTCCCTAGATCTAGACACTATGCTCCTATTGATGCAGGCCAAAATCCCATTGGCTTTTTTGCCGCCACATCACATTGTTGGCTCATGTTTAACTTGTTGTCCACGAGGACTCCAAGATCTTTTTCACACGTACTGCTCTCGAGCCAGGCATCCCCCATTCTGTATCTTTGCATTTCGTTTTTCCTGACAAAGTGGAGTATCTTGCATTTGTCACTGTTGAACTTCATTTTGTTAGTTTTGGCCCATCTCTCTAATCTGTCAAGATCGTTTTGAATCCTGCTCCTGTCCTCTGGAGTATTGGCTATCCCTCCCAATTTGGTGTCGTCTGCAAACTTGATGATCCTGCCTTCTAGCCCTTCATCTAAGTCATGAATGAAGATCCTGAGCAGGACCGGGCCCAGGACGGAACCCTGTGGATGGCACTCCACTCGTCACTTCTTTCCAGGATGAAGAGGAAGCCTTGGGGAGAATCACCCTCTGGGTTCGTCCATTTAACCAATTCCAGATCCACCTCACCGTAGTTTTGCCTCGCCCACATTGGACTAGTTTCCTTGCCAGAAGGTCATGGGGGACCTTGTCAAAGAAGGCCTTCCTGAAATCCAGACACGCCCCATCCACGGCATTCCCTGCATCTACCCAGCTTGTAACTCTATCGAAAAAAGAGATCAGATGAGTCTGGCATGACTTGTTTTTGATAAATCCATGTTGACTATTAGCGATGACCGCATTTGTTTCTTTCTTCCATTATAATTTTTCCCAAAGAAGATCAGCAATTTGCACCATCTAAGGTATCATTTCTCAACCTGGGTGTCGGGAAATGAGGAGGTGTCAAGGGGGTCACCAAAGACCATCAGAAAACATAGTATTTTCTTTTGGTCATGGAGATTCTTTGTGGGATATTTGGCCCAGATTCTATCATTGGTGGGGTTCAAGGGGCTCTTTGATTGCAGGTGAACTATAAATCCCAACTACAACTCCCAAATATCAAGTCTATTTTCCCCAAACTCCACCAGTGTTCACATTTGGGCATATTGAGCATTCATGCCAAGTTTGGTCCAGATCCATCATTGTTTGAGTCCAAAGTGCTCTCTGGATGTAGGTGAACTACAACTCCAAACTCAAGGCCAATGCCCACCAAACTCTTCAGTATTTTCTGTTGGTCATGGGGGTTCTGTGTGCCAAGTTTGGTTCAATTCCATCATTGGTGGGGTTCAGAATGCTCTTTGATTGTAGGTGAACTATAAATCCCCGCAACTACATCTCCCAAATGTCAATATTCTATTTTCCCCAAACTCCACCAGTGTTCACATTTGGACATATTGAGTATTCGTGGTGGAATTGGTGGAATTCACAGTGCTCTCTGAAGGTAGGTGAACTACAACTCCCAAACTCAAGGTCAATGCCCACCAAACGCTTTCAGTATTTTCTGTTGGTCATGGGAGTTCTGTGTACCAAGTTTGGTTCAGTTCCATCACTGGTGGAATTCACAGTGCTGTCTGGAAGTAGGTGAACTGCAACTCCCAAACTCAAGGTCAATGCCGACCAAACCCTTTCAGTATTTTCTGTTGGTCATGGGGGTTCTGTGTGCTAGGTTTGGTTCAATTCCATCATTAGTGGAATTCACAGTGCTCTCTGGATGTAGGTGAACTACAAACTCAAAGTCAATGACCACCAAGCCATTCCAGTATTTTCTGTAGGTCATGGGAGTTCTGTGTGCCAAGTTTGTTTCAATTCCATCATTGGTGGAGTTCAGAATGCTCTTTGATTGGAGGTGAACTATAAATCCCAGCAACTGACAATATCAGTCCCTTCCCAACCTCACCAGTATTCAAATTTGGGCGTATTAAGTACTTGTGCCAAATTTGGTCCAGTAAATGAAAATACATCCTGCATATCAGATATTTAAATTACCTTTCATAACAGTAGCAAAATTCAGGGTATATTGGTTTTGAAGGTTCAGCACCTTGGATAGTTCCAAGAGGAGTTTTGCTGCATCTCTAATAACGGAGCCCTCAATTGCCAATAGACCTGGTGCAGGATAATGGGAACTATAGTCCAACTGTGTCTGAATAGCTATGTCATGAATACACCACAACACGAGGAACTGTATTAAGGGATCACGGCATTAGGAAGGTTGAGAAACAGTGGTGTAGATGCACTTTGTGCCTATATATATATATGATGAAGCACATTCAGAGGCGGCCGTAGGTAATTTTCAACGGTAAGCAAACAGTATTTTGGCGCCCCCCCCCCCAACCAATCATTGATATATATTTTCTGTTTGTCGTGGGAGTTCCGTGTGCCATATTTGGTTCAATTCCATCATTGGTGGAGTTCAGAATGCTCTTTGGTTGTAGGTGAACTATACATCCCAGTAACTACACTTGCCGCACTTGCTCCCTTGCCTGGCCCGCTTTGGGTCCGGAGGCGTGCCTGAAGACCCCGGCGTGTGCACCAAAAGTCACCTCTTCTCCTGACTTTCTCCTCAGCCATTGGGACCAAGAGAGAGAGAGAGAGAGAGAGAGGGAGATGCCCACCTTTCCTGAAGGTAGGCGCAAAAACAAAGGAGGGAGCGGAGGTGGGAGATACCTCCAGCTGGAGGGGCTCTCTCTCTCTCTCTCTTGGTCCCAATGGCTGAAGAGAAAGTCAGGAGAAGAGGCGACTTTTGGTGCACACGCTGGGGTCTTCAGACACGCCTCCGGACCCAAAGCGGGCCATCCCGGCGTGTGCACCAAAAGTCACCTCTTCTCCTGACTTTCTCCTCAGCCATTGGGACCAAGAGAGAGAGAGAGAGAGGTGGAGATGCCCACCTTTCCTGAAGGTAGGCGCAAAAACAAAGGAGGGAGCGGAGGTGGGAGATACCTCCAGCCAGAGGGCTCTCTCTCTCTCTCTCTCTTGGTCCCAATGGCTGAAGAGAAAGTCAGGAGAAGAGGCGACTTTTGGTGCACACGCTGGGGTCTTCAGACATGCCTCCGGACCCAAAGCGGGCCACAAGCGGTGGCTCCGCCCCTTGGCCCACCCGCGGATTGGGAAGAGGAGAGGAGGCAGGTGGAGTGCCGGGGGATCGGGAAAGGGAGTCAGTCATGGGGAAGGGATTGAACGTGGAGAACGATTGAGCGCCGGCTCTGCTTGCGCACCCGGTGGCCGGGTGGAGCAGGAACGAGAGGGGCTAGGCGAGGCTCAAGGGCCCGGCCCCTTTGGGAAGAGGATCGCCCGGCAGCGAGGCAAGAGAGCCGAGGCTCCCCCTGGACTGCTAGGGCTGTTGTGACCTGGGAGGGCGCTCCTCAAGTGGTGGTCAAGGGGCATTTACAGAGGCGCCTCTGCGCCCCTGGCAAAAAGAAGTGTTCTGCGACCGCTTACTTTGCGTAATGGACGAGCCGCCCCTGAGCACATTCAACACCCTGGATGTTTTCTTCTTTCAATGGACTGCATTGATTTTAAATGCCGTATTTCCCGAAATTCTCTTTCATCATTTCTATACTTCTGTCTTCATGACTAACATTAAAGCCCCATTAAATGACTCACAAACATTTATTTTTGATTTTACTATTGTCATGCCTGGTAGATACATTTCCATCCTAGAATGCTTTTCCTCACCCAGGTGATTTGTACAGTGACAACCCTGGATGAGTCACACGTGGGACTTTTATTTCCAAAGGAAAACAAGTTGCATTGTGTTTTAGTACCATTCAAATTTGAGAATAAAACGGAAAGGAAAAGAAACCTGAATCCTGAGTAATGCATAGCACTATATTCCTAATAAGAGACGCTGTTTGGAAAGCATCATTTCAGCTCTCAAAGCATTGCCTCCTACTCCCCTAAATGTACGTTATCTGGGTAGCACTATTTCAGCAGTTTTCTCATTCAAACAGGATCCAGATACAGGTAGAGAAGAAGTGCTGGACAAGACCTAATATGGAAATATGGTGGGTGTTCAGTATCTGCTGGGGTTTGTTTACAGGAACTCAGTAGTATAGCAAAATTATATCCCTTATATATAATGGCAAGATCAAGGTATGTTTTTTGGAATACAAAATGTTTTCAAGCCATGAATAGCAGAAACCATGGAAACAGCAGGTCAACTAGACACCAGTTTCAGCATGGATGTCCAGAACATCTGGGACCAAATACCAATGAACCTTGGACATGATGAAAGACTTCATCCCATGGGATAATTTTCTGGTGTGAGAGAATTGGCCGTTTGCAAGGACGTTGCCCAGGGGACCCCGGATGATTTGATGTTTTATCATCCTTGTAGGAGGCTTCTCTCATGTCCCCGCATGAGGAGCTGGAGCTGATAGAGGGAGCTCATCCGCCTCTCCCCGGATTCGAACCTGCGACCTGTTGGTCTTCAATCCTGCCGGCACAGGGGTTTAACCACACCAGAAGCGACTTGCAAGTCACTCCTGACATGACCAAAAATGGGATAATTAAAATATTTGAGATCGTAGGTTTTCACTTAAGCTTTGCCACACCCCATTTTGAAATTTCCTACCTAATTTCCTACCTATTTTCACACCTTTCCTTATCTTTCTTTAAGATTCATCCATTTGATTTGCTATGACACAGTAAGGACTTGTGTTATAAAGGCTGGGAGAAGTTAAAAAGGGGATTTTCCTTTAAAGTAAAGAAGTTATTGAAGACAGTTGCCTGTCCTTCATGGGCAAGTTTAGGAAGCCACCAGTTGCATAAAGCCTGGAAGCATTTGTTTAGCTTTATTGAAGACAAGAGAAGTTTCTGTTTGATTGTTCATTAATAAAGGACTTTGTTATACTTCACAAGCCATCTAAAGACTATTTGTGGTGGAAAACCTCTGAGAACTTCTCCTTGGGCCCCCTGGCTTCCTGCTGGGCAAAGGTTGCACGTCTTGTTCCAAAGGAAATTATTTACAAGCCCAGCGTGCGACAGAACAGCTATGCTCCACACAATTGCATCTCTAAGCTGCTCTATGTAGAACTAGCTGTCCCCTGCCATGCGTTGCTGTGGCCCAGTCTGATGATCTGGAAAATAAAGTAATGAGAAAGTTGGTTTCTAATATATGTAATGTCTTTCTGCTTGTGGGTAAACAGTATTTCTTGCTGTTTCTTTGTCAGTGTTGATGTGGAGAGTGTCTGGTTTGCCTACTCTGGAACATGCAACATATCCTTGTCCTTCTCTAGGGGTCCCTTTCAAATCTATGATACTATATCTGTGTGTTTGTGAATCATATCTATCTATATGTATGGCTGGGTGGCTCTCGTTAATTTCGTAATTCGTCATTAATTCGTTATTTTTTTATAACGAAGCGATATTGAACCATTCAGGAGCAACTAAAAAACGAAACGAATTTTTCCAATTCGTTTCGTAATTGTTTCGTTATTGATTCGTTATTGATTCGTAAATGTTTCGTTATTATTTCCGCATGTCTGGTGCAAGTTTTAGGGTTGCTGTTTGTTTTCTCAGTGAAAAAATATATAATTATCACACCAACAGTCAACAACAGAGGGAGAGGGAAGCTTCTGAAGTTTTTTTAGCGTATTGCGCGATTGCGGCCGCCATTAACGAATCGATTCGTAATCGATTCGTAATTGTTTCGTAATTGTTTTATGATTTCCGAAATTTCGTAAATATCGAACTTTTTTAAAGGAAAATTTTGGAATTCTTTTAAATAACGAAACGCAAAAACCCCTAAAAACGAATCGAGTTTAGAAACAAATTTTTCCGTGGTTCGACAGCCCTAATATCTATCTATCTATCTTGATGGCTGGATGGCTCTTTATCAGGAGGACTTTGATTACGTTTTCTTGCCCTGATGAAGGGAGTTGGACTGGATGGCCTTGAGTATTTTCTGTTGATCATGGGGGTTCTGTGTGGAAAGTTCGCCCCAATTCCGTCGTTCATGGGGTTCAGAGTGCTCTTTGATTGTAGATGAACTATAAATCCCAGTAACTACAACTCCAAATGTCAAGGTCTATTTCCCCAAACTCCATCTGTGTTCATATTTGGGCGTATTGAGTGCTTGTGCCAAGTTTGGTCCAGATCCATCATTGTTTGAGTCCACAGTGCTCTCTGGATGTAGGTGAACTACAACTCCCAAACTCAAGGTCAATGCCCACCAAACCCTTCCAGTATTTTCTGTTGGTCATGGGAGTTCTGTGTGCCAAGTTTGGTTCAATTCCGTCGTTGGTGGAGTCCAGAATGCTCTTTGATTGTAGGTGAACTATAAATCCCAGCAACTACAACTCCCAAATGACAAAATCATAATTTTTGAGTGATGGTCACTCCTTGTGTTGTGAGATGTTTTGTTGCCAAATTTGGTGTGATTTCGTTCATTGGTTCTTTTGTTTTTAAGGTACTCATTATGACCAGAGCATTTTTATATATATAGATAGTAGGGCTGTCCAAACACGGAAAAATTTGTTTCTAAACTCGATTCGTTTTTAGGGGTTTTTTGCGTTTCGTTATTTAAAAGAATTCCGAAATTTTCCTTTTAAAAAGTTCGATATTTACGAAATTTCGGAAATCATAAAACAATTACGAACCAATTACGAACCAATTACGAATCGATTCGTTAATGGCGGCCGCGATCGCGCAATACGCTAAAAAAACTTCTGAAGCTTCCCTCTCCCTCTGTTGTTGACTGTTGGTGTGATAATTATATTTTTTTCACTGAGAAAACAAACAGCAACCCTAAAACTTGCACCAGACATGCGGAAATAATAACGAAACATTTACGAATCAATAACGAAACAATATACGAAACAATTACGAAATGAATTGGAAAAATTCGTTTCGTTTTTTAGTTGCTCCTGAATGGTTCAATATCGCTTCGTTATAAAAAATAACGAATTTTTAACGAATTACGAAATTACGAAACGAAACCGCCCAGCCCTAATAGATAGCATTATTTGTATATGGCCAGGGTGTCCCAAAGGTTAGGGATTCTCTGATCTTTAGCCCCAAATGTTCTCCTTGCATTTCAAGGGGGGGGGGAGAAGAATTTTTAGGGCTCAGTCTCATGGCAAATGGGATTCTGAGAAATTCATGAATTGATAATTTCGATAAGAAGCAAGCTGTTTAGATAAAGCATTTCCCTCTAGTGCACTGCTGTGAATATGCAAAATTCTCAAGGGACACATAGTTTCCAGCTCTGTTTTCCTCTTCCCAGGCACCAGACTTGTATGCAAAATGTACCTGCCATTTCCGGAATGTGTCCGACTCACTGTTACCAATTGCCTGTTTTCTTTCGAACCCCAGGAGACTGATGCTTGTGTTTATGTCTATATATGTGTGCCTGTGTTTACCCGTCGTTGCAATGTCTTGTGAGCTTTGCAATCTCAAAGGAAAGAGAAAAACATGAAACGATATGAAAAGGTATTTACGTGAGCAGATTTATTCTACATCAGGAATACGAATGCGCTTTTGAAGAACCTCACTCTGATGCTTTGTTTCCCCATAATGTTTTTCTTAGAATAATGTTCTAAATTTCCTTGCTTGTATAGATCCATTAAATCAGCGGGAATTGGGCAAGCGGACACTTATGTTGCTTCAACCGATTTAATGGATCTGCTCCATTTGGAACTACAAATGGTACTTTGACATGCCGTTATCCTTTACTAGCTGTACCCAGCTACGCGTTCCTGTGGCCCAGTCTGGTTAAATGGAAAAGAAAGGAAAGAGAAAGAGCTGGTTTCTAATATATGTAATTTCATAATGTTTGTGGGTATGCAATATTTTGTTGTTGTTCCATTGGCTGTGAAATAATAATAAAAATGGTGTAAATAATACTAATACTGCCTATATAATCTATATATTAATAATACTGGTGCATTATTAATAGTAACAATTATAGTTGGTTATTGTTGTTTATTTGTTCAGTTGTTTCCGACTCTTCGTGACCTCCTGGACCAGCCCAGACCAGAGTTCCCTGTGGGCCGTCACCACCCCCAGCTCTATATACAGTCGGGCTTTCTTTCCGTAAGTATGGACTGGTTGGATCTTCTCACAGTCCAAGGCACTCTTGAAGGGACTGGCTTGACTCTGAAGGAGCTGGGGGTGGTGACGGCTGACAGGGAGCTCTGGCGTGGGCTGGTCCATGAGGTCACGAAGAGTCGGAAGCGACTAAACGAATGTACAACAACAATAGATTTTTTTAATCATATTCATCTTTTCAGGCCTGGAATTTAAGAAGGCAGAGACTTTCCATGCATTTACTCTTTGGAAACAAGGCGACTTGGTGTGCCTTTTGTTGTCGTTGTTTGGTACGACACCAAATTGGGAGGGAGAGCCAATACTCCAGAGGACAAGAGCAGGATTCAAAATGATCTTGACAGAATTAGAGAGATGATTGGCCAAAACTAACAAAATGAAGTTCAACAGGGACAAATGCAAGATACTCCACTTTGTCAGGAAAAACGAAATGCAAAGAGACAGAATAGGGGACGATGAGGCCTGGCTCAAGAGCAGTACGTGTGAAAAAGATCTTGGAGTCCTCGTGGACAACAAGTTAAACATGAGCCAACAATGTGATGTGGCGGCAAAAAAAGCCAATGGGATTTTGGCCTGCATCAAGAGGAGCATAGTGTCTGGATCTAGGGAAGTCATGCTCCCCATGCTCTATTCTGCTTTGGTTAGACCACATCCTGGAATATTGTGTCCAATTCTGGGCACCACAATTCAAGAGAGATATTGACAAGCTGGAATGTGTCCAGAGGAGGGCGACTAAAATGATCAAGGGTCTGGAGAACAAGCCCTATGAGGAGCGGCTTAAGGAGCTGGGCATGTTTAGCCTGAAGAAGAGAAGGCTGAGAGGAGATATGATGAGGGCCATGTATAAATATGTGAGAGGAAGCCACAGGGAGGAGGGAGCAAGCTTGTTTTCTGCTTCCTTGGAGACTAGGACGCAATGGAACAATGGCTTCAAACTACAAGAGAGGAGATTCCATCTGAACATGAGGAAGAACTTCCTGACTGTGAGAGCCGTTCAGCAGTGGAACTCTCTGCCCCGGAGTGTGGTGGAGGCTCTTTCTTTGGAAGCTTTTAAACAGAGGCTGGATGGCCATCTTTCAGGGGGTGATTTGAATGCAATATTCAATAAGACAAGGCTTATCCTGAAGCAGAAGGGAACAAAATGGCTTCTTGCTTCCTCAACTTCTTTGGGAGCACAACTGCCCCTTGAGTTCAGGCCCTGGCTTATATAGGGTAAACAGGAAGCAGAACAATGGGCCACTAATTGCTGGCCTGCACTGCTGGCTAAAAGAATGTAGCCTCGCCCCGCCTCTCAAACAAAGCAACACTCAAAGCAGCTAATTTTAAACACTTACTCAGATTTCTAGTGCCTTCAAAGACAAGGCTTATCCTGAAGCAGAAGGGAACAAAATGGCTTCTTGCTTCCTCAACTTCTGTGGGAGCACAGGGGTTGGCGGAGTTGGACTGGATGGCCCATGAGGTCTCTTCCAACTCTTTGATTCTATGATTCTACGATACAAAGCCTCCAAAAGCCTGCTTTGAAATAACATTTTTGGTTCATTTCCTGTAAATACCAGTGGATCGCATACAGATGTCGGCGAAGGACCCACAATTCACAACAAGGTCACATGAGATCCTATAATATTTATGTGATGTATTCAAAATGATGAACTGCAGCTATAACACAAGCAATCCCAGGGAGTGCTAATTGTGAGTAAACGATGACATTTTAATGCTGATTGCTATCTAATAGAGTCTGTTGCTTCTTTCCCGAACTAATACCGGTTTGTGCCAGATGCTCACTTAGTACTGACATTCCCTGTTAATTTTAACAAGGCTTTAGGGTAGGAGTGATTTTTTAAAACCCTGTCTTATTCATTCTTGTTATTAATTCTCAGAGTATTCAGATAGCTTTTGAGAACTAGGGAATCTAATAGGAAAAGAATGAGGCATGTAATTTATGTAAAACCTACATTATGGACCATACGTTTTAATATGTATCTTTTATTGAACTACATTTTAATATGTGGGCTCATAAATTTTTGCAATGTTTGTGTGTTGAGCCATGAGGAGAGGTGGCTAATAATTACTAGGGCTGGGCGGTTTCGTTCGTTAATTTCGTAATTCGTTATTAATTCGTTATTTTTTTGATAACGAAGCGATATTGAACCATTCAGGAGCAACTAAAAATTGAAACGAATTTTTCAAGTCGTTTCGTAATTGTTTCGTAATCGTTTCAAAATCGTTTCGTTATTATTTCCGCATGTCTGGTGCAAGTTTTATAGTTGTTGTTTGTTTTATCAGTGATAAAAAATAAATGATCACACCAACAGTCAACAACAGAGGGAGAGGGAAGCTTCAGAAGTTCCCCCTGTCCCATTTGGAGGTTTTTTTAGTGTATTGCGCGGTCGCGTCCGCCATTAACGAATCGATTCGTAATTGTTTCGTAATTTCCGAAATTTCGTAAATTTCAAACTTTTTAAAAGAAAAATTTCAGAATTCTTTTAAAAATCGAAACGCAAAAACCCCCTAAAAACGAATCGAGTTTAGAAACAAATTTTTCCGTGGTTGCCCAACCCTAATATTTACTACTACTACTACTACTACTGCTACTATGAGAGTGGAATGAAAAGTAATGCCTCGTAACTCCTCAACAGATGGCAGTACTGGTATACCGCAGGCAGGGGCGGCTCGTCCATTACGCGAAGTAAGCAGTCGCAGAAAACTTTTTTTGCCAGGGGCGCAGAGGCGCCTCTGTAAATGCCCCTCGACCACCACTTGAGGAGCGCCCCCTCAGCTCACAACAGCCCTAGCAGTCTGGGGGGAGCCTTGGCTTTCTTGCCTTGCTGCCGGGCTATCCTCTTCCCAAAGGGGCCGGGCTCTTGAGCCTCACCTAGCCCCTCTCGTTCCTGCTCCACCCGGCCACCGGGTGCACGAGCAGAGCCAGCGCTCAATCGTTCTCCGCGTTCGATCCCTTCCCCATGACCGGCTCCCTTTCCCGATCCCCCGGCGCTCCACCCGCCTCCTCTCCTCTCCCCAATCCGGGGGTGGGCCAAGGAGCTGCCGCGCCTGGCCCGCTTCGGGTCCGGAGGTGTGTCTGAAGACCCCAGCGTGCACACCAAAAGTCGCCTCTTCTCCTGACTTTCTCTTCAGCCATTGGGACCAAGAGAGAGAGAGAGAGAGAGCCCCTCCGGCTGGAGGTATCTCCCACCTCCGCTCCCTCCTTTGTTTTTGCGCCTACCTTCAGGAAAGGTGGGCATCTCCACCTCTCTCTCTCTCTCTCTCTTGGTCCCAATGGCTGAGGAGAAAGTCAGGAGAAGAGGTGACTTTTGGTGCACACGCCGGGGTCTTCAGGCACGCCTCCGGACCCAAAGCGGGCCAGGCAAGGGAGCAAGTGCGGCAAGTGTAGTTACTGGGATGTATAGTTCACCTACAATCAAAGAGCATTCTGAACTCCACCAATGATGGAATTGAACCAAATATGGCACACAGAACTCCCACGAAAACAGAAAATATATATCAATGATTGGTTGGGGGGGGGGGCCAAAATACTGTTTGCTTACCATTGAAAATTACCTAGGGCCACCTCTGGCGGCATGTACTGACTTGTTCAGTGGACTCTCCTCTACAGTTCCATTTTGGCAGGAAGCCTTAGCATTTTACGGTTGTGTTGTTAAAGTGTGACGTATGGAATCCTGTGCGGATGGTTGGTCAATGCGACTCAAGCAACGTGCAGTCATTGAATTCTTGACAGCAGAAGGTGTCACCCCAAATGTAATGAAAAGTAATGCCTCCACCTTCATAACTCCTCAACAGGTGGCAGTACTGGTATGCGGCAGGTACTGGCTTGTTCAGTAGACTCTCCTCTACAGTTCCATTTTGACAGGAAGCCTTAGCATTGAATGGTTGTGTTGATAAAGTGCGAAGTATGGAACCCTGTGCAGATGGTTGGTCAATGCGACTCAAGCAACGTGCAGTCATTGAATTCTTGACAGCAGAAGGTGTCACCCCAAAGGAGACTCATCAGAGAATGCAAGCTGTTTATAACCCAATGCAAGCTGTTTATAGTGATTGTGTTGGTGTGAGTACTGTGCGTCGTTGGGCGATTAAGTTTAAAGATGTTGAGGTGACAGCTATGTTGATGGCTTCAAACTACAAGAGAGGAGATTCCATCTGAACATGAGGAAGAACTTCCTGACTGTGAGAGCCGTTCAGCAGTGGAACTCTCTGCCCCGGAGTGTGGTGGAGGCTCCTCCTTTGGAAGCTTTTAAACAGAGGCTGGATGGCCATCTGTCAGGGGTAATTCGAATGCAATATTCCTGCTTCTTGGCAGGGGGTTGGACTGGATGGCCCAGGAGGTCTCTTCCAACTCTTTGATTCTATGATTCTATGACAGAAACCTGCTGATGGGCAAAGGGCAAGATAAAGGCTCATCACTTCTTTCCAGGATTGGGGAGAATCACCCTCTGGGTTTGTCCATTTAACCAATTCCAGATCCACCTCACCATAGTTTTGCCTAGCTCACATTGGACTAGTTTGTTTGCCAGAAGGTCGTGGGGGACCTTGTCGAAGGCACACTCCATCCACGGCATTCCCCGCATCTACCTTCTGTTGTCAAGAATTCAATGATGGCACATTGCTTAAATCGCATTGACCGACCAAATGTCAAGGTCTCTTTTCCCCAAACACCACCAGTGTTCACATTTGGGCATATGGAATATTTGTGCCAAGTTTGGTCCAGATCTATCCTTGTTTGAGTCCACAGTGCCCTCTGGATGTAGGTAAATGAGAACTCCCAAACTCAAGGTCAATGCCCAACAAACCTTTCCAGTATTTTCTGTTAGTCATGGGAGTTCTGTTTGCCAAGTTTGGTTCAATTCTATCATTGGTGAAGGAGCCCCGGTGGTGCAGTGGGTTAAACCCTGTGCCGGCAGGACTGAAGACCGACAGGTCGCAGGTTCGAATCCGGGAGAGCGCGGATGAGCTCCCTCTATCAGCTCCAGCTCCTCATGCAGGGACATGAGAGAAACTTTCCACAAGGATGATAAACCATCAAAACATCCAGGCGTCCCCTGGGCAACGTCCTTGCAGACGGCCAATTCTCTCACACCAGAAGCGACTTGCAGTTTCTCAGGTAACAACCAAAAAACAAACAAAACAAAACAAACTCATTGGTGGAGTTCAGAATGCATTTTGATTTATGTGAACTATAGATCCCAGCAACTACAACTCCCAAATGTCACGGTCTATTTTTCCCAAACTCCACCAGTGTTCACATATAGACATATTGCGTAATGGTGCCAAGTTTGGTCCAGATCCATTGTTTGAGTCCACAGCGCTCTCTGGATGGAGGTGAACTACAATTCTAAAACTCAAGGTCAATGCCCGCCAAACCCTTCTAGTATTTTCTGTTGGTCATGGGAGTTCTTTCTGCCAAGTTTAGTTCAATTCCATCATTGGTGGAGTTCAGAATGCTCTTTGATTGTAGGTGAACTATAAATCCCAGCAACTACAACACAATCCCCAACCCCACCAGTATTCAGATTTGGGCGTATTGGATATTTGTGCCAAATTTGCTCCAGTGAATATAAATCCATCCTACATATCAGATATTTACATGACGATTTATAACAGGAGCAAAATTCAAGTATCAACGAAAATAATGTTATGGTTGGGGGTCACCACAACATGAGGAACTGTATTAAGGGGTCACAGTATTAGGAAGGTTGAGAACCACTGCATTAACATTTCCTTAGCTCTCTCCAACCAGAGACCTAATCTCATATCACGGGACAACAGTAGCAAAATGACAGTTCTGAAGTAGCAACGAAAATAATGTGATGGTTGGGGGTCAACACAACATGAGGAACTGTATTAAGGGGTCGCGGCATTAGGGAGGTTGAGAACCACTGCATTAACGTTTCCTTAGCTCTCTCCAATCAGAGACCTAATCTCATATCACGGGGCAACAGTAGCAAAATGACAGTTCTGAAGTAGCAACGAAAATAATGTTATGGTTGGGGGTCACCACAACATGAGGAACTGTATTAAGGGGTCGCAGCATTGGGAGGGTTGAGAACCACTGCATTAACGTTTCCTTAGCTCTCTCCAACCAGAGACCTAATCTCATATCATGGGACAACAGTAGCAAAATTATAGTTCTGAAGTAGCAACGAAAATAATGTTCTGGTTGGGGGTCACCACATCATGAGGAAGTGTATTAAGGGGTTGCGGCATTAGGAAGGTTGAGAAACACTGCCTTACAATAAGGGTCACCAGCCAGCCTGATGCGGGACAAGCTTTCTGGCCTTCAACTAAGGGGCATTCCTAATACTAAGGGACTCTTGGAAATCCTAGTAGTCACATAGAATCATAGAATCATAGAATCAAAGAGTTGGAAGAGACCTCATGGGCCATCCAGTCCAACCCCCTGCCAAGAAGCAGGAATATTGCATTCCAAACACCCCTGACAGATGGCCATCCAGCCTCTGTTTAAAAGCTTCCAAAGAAGGAGCCTCCACCACACTCCGGGGCAGAGAGTTCCACTGCTGAACGGCTCTCACAGTCAGGAAGTTCTTCCTCATGTTAAGATGGAATCTCCTCTCTTGTAGTTTGAAGCCATTGTTCCGTGTCCTAGTCTCCAGGGAAGCAGAAAACAAGCTTGCTCCCTCCTCCCTGTGGCTTCCTCTCACATATTTATACATGGCTATCATATCTCCTCTCAGCCTTCTCTTCTCAGCCTAAACATGCCCAGCTCCTTAAGCCGCTCCTCATAGGGCTTGTTCTCCAGACCCTTGATCATTTTAGTCGCCCTCCTCTGGACACATTCCAGCTTGTCAATATCTCTCTTGAATTGTGGTGCCCAGAATGGACACAATATTCCAGGTGTGGTCTAACCAAAGCAGAATAGAGGGATAGCATTACTTCCCTAGATCTAGACACTATGCTCCTATTGATGCAGGCCAAAATCCCATTGGTTTTTTTGCCGCCACATCACATTGTTGGCTCATGTTAAACTTGTTGTCCACGAGGACTCCAAGATCTTTTTCACACATACTGCTCTCAAGCCAGGCATTCTCCCCCATTCTGTATCTTTGCATTTCGTTTTACCTGCCAAAGTGGAGTATCTTGCATTTGTCACTGTTGAACTTCATTTTGTTAGTTTAATACAAAGCAAATAAAGTTTGAGCTCCTGGTACAGCCATACCAGCACAATTATTATTATTAGGGCTGGGCGGTTTCGTTTCGTTAATTCGTAATTCGGTAATAATTCGTTAATTTTTTCAATTACAAAACGATAAC
The DNA here is from genome assembly GCF_025583915.1 of Anolis sagrei ordinatus. Classification (NCBI taxonomy): domain Eukaryota; kingdom Metazoa; phylum Chordata; class Lepidosauria; order Squamata; family Anolidae; genus Anolis; species Anolis sagrei. Next base: position 37,898,926 of record NW_026844478.1, on the reverse strand, counting down.
GAACCATTCTGGAGCAATTAAAAAAAAACGAATTTTCAAAAACGTTTTGTAAATGCTTCGTATTTCGATATTGTATTCGTTTCGTTATTGTTTTGAGGTCGTTTCGTTATTATTTCCGCATGTCTGGGCCAGTTTTATGGTTGAATTAGTGAAAAAAAATTATAATATCACACCAACAGTCAACAACAGAGGGAGAGGGAAGCTTCAGAAGGTTTTGGAGGTTTTTTAGCGTATTTCGCGGTCGCGTCCGCCATTAACGAATCGATTCGTTATTGTTTCGGAAATCGATTCGTTAATTTTTTACCATTTACGAAATTTCGTAAATATCGAACTTTTTAAAAAGAAAATTTTGTAATTATTTTAAATATCGAAACAAAAAAACCCCCCAAATACAAATCGATTTTAGAAACAAATTTTTCCGTTGTTACCCAGGCCTATTATTATTATTATTATTATTATTATTATTATTATTATTATCTCATGTGCAAGTTTGAAAAGTGCAAGCATCTGAGTATGTTTATATCTGGAGATGTGCCTGAGAACAGCAAAGGCTTCACGTATATTTTCAGAGCTAATTTATACCAGTTTCTGCAAATGAAGGGCCGTGCAATCGAGGCACCTGTTTGGCACCTTTTGACAACGTTGTCCCTGCCTTGCAGCCCAATCTATTTCCTGCCAATCATCCACTTACCTGGAAAAGCGACGAGGCACAGCGTTATATTTCACCAGAAAATGAATCCGTGGATCGATTGCTCGAGGCTTTGAGATGAATATTGTGCCTCCTTTCTTCTTCTTGACCCGTTCTCACCGAGGGAAGCGGGCAAGAATTTTGCACTTCCCTCAGATGTGTGACATCTCCACTCCGTGTGCCACTGGGGTGTTGGCTTGATTTGGCTTGTGTGGTATTAATCCCTCAAGCATTTCATAATTCAGTGACATAGAGCTACGTGCCCTCCTCTGCGCATGGAAGAATTGCCATGTTAACCACAATACAAAACCAGGCGTGTGTGACAGTGAATATTGTATCACTAAGCCTGAGGCTATATTTTATGAAGACATTACTATGAAAGCCAGTACATGTGTTTGGTATTTTATCCTTTGTACAGGTCCATCTGAGTATTCATCACATTTTTTTTTTACAATGTAGTTTTAACTGATCTATGTATCTATCTATTAGGCTTGGGTGGTTTCGTTCGTTAATTTCGTAATTCGTTATTAATTCGTATTTAAATTAGCGTACGATCCAATATTGAGCCATGCAGGAATAGTGTGAGGAGTAAATTAGATTCGAAACAAATTTTTCAATTTATTTCGTAATTATTTTGTAATTATTTCATAATTTTTTCAATTTATTTCGTAATTATTTTCGCATGTCTGGTGCAAGTTTTATAGTTGTTGTTTTATCACACCAACAGTCAACAACAGAGGGAGAGGGAAGCTTCAGAAGTTCCCCCTGTCCCATTTGGAGGTTTTTTTAGCATATTGCGCAATCGCGTCCGCCATTAACGAATCGATTCGTAATTATACGAAATTTCGTAAATTTCGAAATTTTTAAAAGGAAAATTTCGGAATTCTTTAAAAAAACGAAATGCGATGGACCCCTAAAAACGAAACGAGTTTAGAGAAACAAATTTTTCCATTGTTACCCAAGCCATCTATCTATCTATCTATCTATCTATCTATACTAGCTGTACCCACCACACATTGCTGTGGCCAATCTTCCTCCCTCTTTCTCTTCTTTTTTCTCTCATTCATAGAATCATAGAATCAAAGAGTTCGAAGAGACCTCATGGGCCATCCAGTCCAACCCCCTGCCAAGGTATTAACTAGTTCTGCCTTTTCTCTACTACCTGTAAGCATTGCCCCATCTTCTCCTCGAAGAGGCCCTATCACCTCCTTGTTTTTCCTTTTTCTACTGACATAAGAAAAGAAGCCCTTTTATTGTTTTTAATGTCCCTGGTTAGCCTGAGCTCGTTTTGTGCTTTAGCCTTGCGGACCTTTTCCCTACAGGTGTTGGTTATTTGTTTGAATTCTTCTTTGGTGATTTCTCCCTTTTTCCACTTCTTGTGCATGTCTCTTTTGTGTTTTAGCGCAGTTAGAAGTTCTTTGGACATCCATTCTGGCTTCTTTGCACTTGTCCTATATTTTCTCTTTGTTGGCACAGTTTGCAATTGTGCCTTGAGTATTTTACTCTTGAGAAATTCCCATCCATCCGTAGCTCCCTTATCTTTTAGTATCTATGTCCACGGAATGCTGCTCAGCGTTTCCTTCATTTTTTGGACTTCCTTCTCTTCCTCTTCCCTTCCTCCCCCCTTTTCTTTCCCTTCCCTTTCTCCTCTTTCTTCCTTCTCTACCTATTCTTGTACTGCAATTCCCAGCAGTCCTCCTGATCAAGCTACCTACCTACCTAACTTATCTATCTGGAGGATTGCTGGGAGTTGCAGTCCAGGAATAGGAAATTGGAAATCTGCAGGGATTAGAATGCTCTGAAAGAAATCCAAGGAGAAGAAAGCTTGTATCTTGGAAGCAGAGTATTTGGATCATCCTCCTCTCCTAAAGGGCCTGGTCTAGGGCATGCTGGGAGCTGTAGTCCAAAAGTGAGTGTGGATATGCTATGGTGTGTATTGTTTGCCAGGGGAAGACGTTTTTGCACATGCGCTGTAGTGACTTTTTTGTGGGGTTTTTTTTGCTTTTTTTGAATTTTATTTTATTTAAGTAGACATACATTTGCAAGGGTTTGTTGTATACATTGCAATACTTTCTATCTATTAATGTTCCATAATCATTTATCTGATAATATATTTCCGATAAGGGGTCACAGTCTACTATCTAAATAATACATACAAAAATATCATAGGCTGTTACTTTACATCCGCTTGCTCCTTGTCTACAATCTTATAGGATCCTCTAAATACATTTTTTGTTAAATTTTACATTAAGGTGTTGAATCATTGGTTTCCATTCATTAACAAAGTTATCTAATAGTTATCCTCTTGTATTGTCGAAGGTGTTCATGGCCAGAATCACTGGGTTGTTGTAGGTTTTTTCGGGCTATATGCTCATGGTCTAGAGGCATTCTCTCCTGACGTTTCGCCTGCATCTATGGCAAGCATCCTCAGAGGGAGTGAGGTCTGTTGGAACTAGGAAAATGGGTTTATATATCTGTGGAATGACCAGGGTGGGACAAAGGGCTCTTGTCTGCTGGAGCTAGGTGGGAATGTTTCAACTAACCTTGATTAGCATACAATGGCCTGACTGCCTGGAGTAAACTTTTGTTGAGAGGTGATTAGCTGTCCCTGATTGTTTCCTCTCTGTTGTTTTGCTGTTGTAATTTTAGAGTTTTTTAATACTGGTAGCCAGATTTGGTTCATTTTCATGGTTTCCTCCTTTGTCCACATGCTTCTTGTGGATTTCAATGGCTTCTCTGTGTAGCCTGACATGGTGGTTGTGATTGTGGTCCAGCATTTCTGTGTTCTCAAATAATCTGCTGTGTCCAGGTTGGTT
>NW_026844478.1:37834665-37874833 GCF_025583915.1 Anolis sagrei ordinatus | reverse complement strand
TTTCCCCTCTTCTTCTTCCTTCTACTCTTCTTCGTCCTCTCTCTTCCTCCTCCCCTCCCTCCTCCCTCTCGAGGCAATTTCCCCCTCTCACTCCGGCCGATCCCGCTCCCCCCGCCCCTCCCTCCCTCCCCAAAAAGTCAGTATCGTCAGACATAGTCAGAGCCGATTGGAGCTCTGTGATCATCTGGAGAGACCTTTCTGTGGGAGAGAGGAGAAAGGAGGAAAACCATTGTATTACCTTTCTAACCGAACAAAACAAACAAACAGATAAAAAAACAAGATTTTGCAAATTTGGTAGTTGATTAAATGTCCTTTGACCAGTATCTGGCCACATGGAGTGCCTCTGGTGTTGCCGCAAGAAGGTCCTCCCTTGTGCATCATGTGGCAGGGCTCAGGGTGCATTGCAGCAGGTGGTCAGTGGTTGGCTCTTCTCCGCACTCGCATGTCGTGGATTCCACTTTGTAGCCCCATTTCTGAAGGTTGGCTCTGCATCTCGTGGTGCCAGAGCGCAGTCTGTTCAGCGCCTTCCAAGTTGCCCAGTTTTCTGTGTGCCCAGGGGGGAGTCTCTCATCTGATATCACCCACGGATTGAGGTGCTGGGTTTGAGCCTGCCACTTTTGGACTCTCGCTTGCTGAGGTGTTCCAGCGAGTGTCTCTGTAGATCTTAGAAAACTATTTCTTGATTTAAGTCATTGACGTGCTGGCTGATACCCAAACAAGGGATGAGCTGGAGATGTCTCTGCCTTGGTCCTTTCACTATTGGCTGCTACTTCCCAGCCGATGTCAGGTGGTGCAATACCGGCTAAGCAGTGTAATTTCTCCAGTGGTGTAGGGCACAGACACCCTGTGATAATGCGGCATGTCTCATTAAGAGCCACATCTACTGTTTTAGCGTGGTGAGATGTGTTCCACACTGGGCATGCGTACTCAGCAGCAGAGTAGCATAGCGCAAGGGCAGATGTCTTCACTGTGTCTGGTTGTGATCCCCAGGTTGTGCCAGTCAGCTTTCGTATGATATTGTTTCTAGCACCCACTTTTTGCTTGATGTTCAGGCAGTGCTTCTTGTAGGTCAGAGCACGGTTCAGAGTGACTCCCAGGTATTTGGGTGTGCTGCAATGCTCCAGTGGGATTCCTTCCCAGGTAATAATCCTCAGAGCTCAGGATGCTTGTCTGTTCTTGAGATGAAAGGCACATGTCTGTGTTTTAGATGGATTAGGGATCAGCTGGTTTTCCCTGTAATAGGCAGTAAGAGCACCTAGAGCTTTGGAGAGCTTCTGTTCAACCATCTCAAATCTCCCTGCTTGGGCAGTGATGGCATGATCATCAGCATAGATGAAACTCTCTGTCCCTTCTGGCAGTGGCTGGTCATTTGTGTAGATGTTGAACATGGATGGAGCAAGCACGCTCCCCTGAGGCAGGCCGTTCTTCTGTTTCCGCCATCTGCTTCTCTGGCCCTGGAACTCAACAAAAAAGCTCCTGTTTTGTAGCAGGTTTCCTATGAGGCGGGTGAGGTGGTCGTCCTTTGTGATATTATACATTTTTCTCAGGAGGAGGCGGTGGTTCACAGTATCATAGGCTGCTGACAGGTCTATGAAGACAGCTCCTGTGATCTGCTGCCTTTCAAAGCCATCTTCTATGTGCTGAGTCAGGTTCAGCACTTGCGATGTGCAGCTTTTGCCTTTCCTGAAGCCAGCTTGCTATGCAATCAGACAGAGGTCTATTTGTTCCATAATTCTATGCAAAATAAGTCTCTCCAGAACTTTGTAGAGGTGGCACAGCAGGGAGATTGTGGGTGTCACCAAAAAATACTATAGCTTCATACAGAGCAGTGGTTCTCAACATTTCTAATGCCGTGACCCCTAAATACAGTTCCTCATGTTGTGGTGACCCCCAACCATATTTTTGTTGCTACGTCATAACTGTACTGTTATGAATTGTAATGTAAACATCTGATATGCAGGATATATTTCCATTGTTACAAATTTAACATAATTTAAGCATAGTGATCAATGATAAAAACAGTATGTTTGGGGGAGTATGGACAATGGATGAAGGGATTGGAATTACCGCCAACCGATTCAGCTCTGACTTTTTGGGAATTGCACTTGTGTGAATTATAGTTCACCAGGCACCAAAGAGCATTCAGAACTCCACCAACAATAGACTTGAACCAAACTTGGCATACAGGACTTCCATGACCCACAGAAAATACTGGAGGGGTTTAGGAAAAATAGACCCTGACATTTGGGAATTGCAATTGTGTGAATTATAGTTCACCAGGCACCAAAGAGCATTCTGAACTCCACCAACAATAGAATTGAACCAAACTTGGCATACAGGACTTTCATGACCCACAGAAAATACTGGAGGGGTTTGGGAAAAATAGACCCTGACATTTGGGAATTGCATTTGTGTGGATTTATAGTTCACCAGGCACCAAAGAGCATTCTGAACTCCACCAACAATAGAATTGAACCAAACTTGGCATACTTCCATGACCCACGGAAAATACTGGAGGGGTTGGGAAAAATAGACCCTGACATTTGGGAATTGCAATTGTGTGAATTATAGTTCACCAGGCACCAAAGAGCATTCTGAACTCCACCAACAATAGAATTGTACCAAACTTGGCATACAGGACTTCCATGACCCACAGAAAATACTGGAGGGGTTTGGGGGAGGTATTAACAAAAAAATAGATTTGTCCTACCTTCAGTCTCTGAAGAGCCTTCTTTGGTGCCTGGACAGGGGAAAGAGGGCTTGGAGCCCCTCGCCCCTTCAGAGGCCGGAGGGCATAGGAGGCGAGTGGGGGGGGGCCCTCCATGGCCACGGCCATGGCGAGGGCCTCACACTCGCGTCCTCCGAAGCTGGAGGGCGCAGGAGGCGAGCGGGGGAGGCCCCCTCCATGGCCGCGGCTGTTTGGCTCACACAGGGGGGGGGCCAACCGAGGCCCCTTCGCGACCCCCAGAAAATGGCCCAGCGACCCCCTTGGGGGTTGCGACCCCCAGGTTGAGAACCGCTGATATAGAGCTTCATGATGGCAGGGACTAGGGCTGGGCGGTTTCGTTTCGTTAATTCGTAATTCGTTAAAAATTCGTTATTTTTTTGTTAACGAAGCGATAACGAACCATTCTGGAGCAACTTAAAAACGAAACGAATTTTTCAATTCGTTTCGTAAATGCTTCGTATTTCGTTATGTATTCGTTTCGTTATTGGTTTGAGGTCGTTTCGTTATTATTTCCGCATGTCTGGGGCAAGTTTTATAGTTGTTTTTTGTTTAATTAGTGAAAAAAAATTATAATATCACACCAACAGTCAACAACAGAGGGAGAGGGAAGCTTCAGAAGTTTTTTTAGCGTATTGCGCGATCGCGGCCGCCATTAACGAATCGATTCGTTATTGTTTCGTTATTGTTTTGCAATTTTTTTTTACCATTTACGAAATTTCGTAAATATCGAACTTTTTTTAAGGAAAATTTCGGAATTCTTTTAAATATCGAAACGCAAAAAACCCCAAAAAACGAATCGATTTTAGAAACAATTTTTTCCGTTGTTACCCATGCCTAGCAGAGACTATGTGCATCCTAATGGATTTTGAAAATGAGGCTGTTCGTAGTAAGTCTTATTATGTTTTGTAACTGGACTGAATTGCAATTAAATTTTGATAATGAGGATGATTTTTTTAAAAAAAGTAATCGTTATTGCATATCACAGGCATGTTATAAAAAAATAAGGCCAAGGCAAGCGAAAAGGGATCGGGAATGCGGCGTATTTCTGCGTTCCTCCTTTTAGCTCAGAGCACCAGGTTTATTTCAAAAGACACGCTGAGCGAAAGAGACAGTAAGAAAATAGGTCACTCTGTGATTTGACCTCTTGGTTGTGACTCTAAGCCAACAAATCATATTTAATCTCGACTTCACATCTTTGCACGTGAAACTTCGGATTGGGCAATATGTCAGCTTTGAAATAAAATTCAGATGTGTGGCTGCCCTCCCTGAGGGGCATTCGGCCCCGTTGTGCCAGATGATGGAGGGCCCGTTTAAGGAAGAATGCTCTTTTGCTAGGTAAAAGGTAAATAAAGAAATATTTTAGGTTCTTGTGGGTTTTTTCGGGCTATAGGGCCATGTTCTAGAGGCATTTCTCCTGACGTTTCGCCTGCATCTATGGCAAGCATCCTCAGAGGTAGTGAGGTCTGTTGGAAATAGGAAAGAAACAGCTCTGCAGGGATTATGGTTCAGTATGTATGTGGATGACACGCACTTCACCATTTGCAGCCACATAGTAAAAAGACCAACTTATTTTTATTGTTCCCTTGGAGCCATCTGACGAGCAGCATCCCCTGCAAACATATAGGTTTCTAGTAATATGTGGTATTGACCACCCTCCGGCATTTGGAGGGCCTATCTGGATGAAGAAGGAACTCCCAAGGTTCCTGGTCCATCTGACAGGCATCACACTCTGATAACATATGGTTGCGATATGTGGATGACTATACCACAGTCCCAATTGTCCATTTTGGAGGGTCCCCCAAAACCCATCCCGGCACGAGAGAGAACACTCAAGGTGCTATGGGCTTCTTGTCCGTGGACCTCATCTGACAGCGATGCGCGCGCCTAATCTATGCATATTTTGCTATTATATGATGGTATTACATCCCTCACCGTTTGTGAGCCACGAACGGAGAAGTAAGAACTCAAGCGTTCGTGGACTCATCTGAAGCAGTCATCCTCCCATAACATATGGGTTTCGATATTGGATTGACTACGTCCACTTACATCAGTTAATTCACCATTTGGAGCCATGAGAAGGAAGAACTCAACAGGTTCCTGGACCATCTGAACAGCATCCACCCAAACATATGGTTCAGATATGTGGATGATACCTTCACCATTTGGAGCCATGGAGAAGAAGAACTCAACAGGTTCCTGGACCATCTGAACAGCATCCACCCAAACATATGGTTCAGATATGTGGATGACACCTTCACCATTTGGAGCCATGGAGAAGAAGAACTCAACAGGTTCCTGGACCATCTCAACAGCATCCACCCAAACATATGGTTCAGATATGTGGATGACACCTTCACCATTTGGAGCCATGGAGAAGAAGAACTCAACAGGTTCCTGGACCATCTCAACAGCATCCACCCAAACATATGGTTCAGATATGTGGGTGACACCTTCACCATTTGGAGCCATGGAGAAGAAGAACTCAACAGGTTCCTGGACCATCTCAACAGCATCCACCCAAACATATGGTTCAGAGATGTGGGTGACACAGGAAGACTGCCCTTTCTAGATGTCCTAGTCATCCGCAAACCAGATCCAACAATTGGGTCACACTTACAGAAAACCCACCACACAGGATAGAACGACAATCAGCAGCGGGATAGTATTACGTCATACTTCAACATCCATCACCATGCACCCGGCATCATCGCTAATCAAAACAAGAAATCTACCGTGCATTAAAGTCCTCGGGCGAGACCAGTGTCAAATAAGAATCTGTGAAGGCCCAACTTCCGGGCTCGCAAGTATGAGCTGAAGCGCACTCAACTGGGGCTTCACTCCAGGCCATATGGAGACTCCACGGCTGCATAGACATCAGATAAGAGGGTGCGGTAAGTACAGACTTGGAAGAAGGCGCTACGAGAGTCAATAGTATGGAAGATCCACATGCGGCAGAGGATAGAGTGTTCCTGCCTATAAGCATCAAGGGAACCCAGCTGACCGCATAGGGACATCTTTATGAGGGAAACCAAACCAACATACTAAACAATCTTTACAACGCCACCAGAAATCCAAGACTCTAATGTGGCTGTTCAGCAAAGGACAGAGGGATCCTCTCACCTTCTGCAGGAGTCTACCGTATACCATGCAGCTGTGGACAAGTCTACATAGGGACCACCAAACGCAGCGCCCAAACACGAATCAAGGAACATGAAAGGCACTGCAGACTACTTCAACCAGAGAAGTCAGCCATAGCAGAGCACCTGATGAACCAGCTTGGACACAGCATATTATTTGAGAACACAGAAATGCTGGACCACTCCAACAACCACCATGTCAGACTACACAGAGAAGCCATTGAAATCCACAAGCATGTGGACAATTTCAACAGAAAGGAGAGACCATGAAAATGAACAAAATCTGGTTACCAGTATTAAGAAACTCTAAAATTACAACAGCAAAACAGCAGAGAGGAAACAACCAGGCACATCTTAACACCTCTCAACAAAAGATTTTCCCAGGCTCAGCCAGGCCTTCAAATGCTAATGAAGGTGGTCAGTTGAAACATTCACACCTAGCTCCAGCAGAGAAGAGCTCTTTGCCCCACCCCAGCCATTCCACAGATATATCCTAGGTTCTTGTGGGTTTTTTTCGGGCTATAGAGCCATGTTCTAGAGGCATTTCTCCTGACGTTTCGCCTGCATCTATGGCAAGCATCCTCAGAGGTAGTGAGGTCTGTTGGAATTAGGACAATGGGTTTATATATCTGTGGAATGGCTGGGGTGGGGCAAGGAGCTCTTCCCTGCTGCAGTTAGGTGTGAATGTTTCAGCTGATCACCTTCATTTCATTAGCATTTGAAGGCCTGCCTGAGCCTGGCTGGACACAGCAAAAAAAAACCAAAAAAAAACAAAAAGAATGCCTGTGGAAAATCTCTTTCTGGAGGTGTTCATATCTGTGCCTGGTTGGTTATCCTGTGCTGTGTTTTGCTGTTTTAATTTTTGAGTTTTTAATACTGGGCCTTCAAATTCTAATCAAGGTGGTCAGTTGAAACATTCACACCTAGCTCCAGCAGACAAGAGTCCTTTGTCCCACCCTGGTCTTTCCACAGATATATAAACCCATTTTTCCTACTTCCAACAGACCTCACTACCTCTGAGGATGCTTGCCATAGATGCAGGCGAAACGTCAGGAGAAATGCCTCTAGAACATGGCTGTATAGCCCGAAAAAACCCACAAGAACCTAGTGATTCCAGCCATGAAAGCCTTCGACAATACATCAAATTAATTAAGTCAGGCGATCGGGACGAAGAACTGTGACGTTGGGGGAAAAAAATATCAGAGCTCTCCATTTATCAGAAAGGGGGAAAAACCCCTTTGCAGGAATGGAGCTGTGGTTTTTTTTTATTATTGCATAATCGTATAATGAATACAAATGAGGAGGCACGCCGAATGTCTAAGCAATGCAAAACGGCGTCCATCATCTGATCCCCAAAAGATATAACCGGTGGGCAGAATTAATAACCCGATTCGGCGAATTGTTGGGGTGATTTGCAATGTTCAGTTGCAATGGGCCACTCAATATCTGAACGAGTATTGAGTTTTCTCCCCTAACGTGAATTACATTCCTATTTTATATGCAAACAAATACAACTCTTGTATCCATTGCTGAACTTGGAGGCAGCAAACCCTATGGAAATGAATGACCCTATTGAAATGAATGCTGGGTATTTATTTATTTACTATATTTATATCCTGCCTTTCTCTACCCCGGAGGGAACTCAAGGCGGCTTACAGATAGGCAATAATTCAATGCCTTAACAACAATATACAATTAAAATAAACATTAAAATTAAAATTAAAATCAAAATAAGCACATTTGTTGTTGTTGTTGTTCATTCGTTCAGTCGTCTCCGACTCTTCGTGACCTCATGGACCAGCCCACGCCAGAGCTCCCTGTCGGCCGTCACCACCCCCAGCTCCTTCAAGGTCAGTCCAGTCACTTCAAGGATGCCATCCATCCATCTTGCCCTTGGTCGACCCCTCTTCCTTTTACCTTCCACTTTCCCCAGCATAATTGTCTTCTCTAGGCTTTCCTGTCTCCTCATGATGTGGCCAAAGTACTTGAACTTTGTCTCTAGTATCTTTCCCTCCAGTGAGCAGTCGGGCTTTATTTCCTGGAGGATGGACTGGTTGGATCTTCTCGCAGTCCAAGGCACTCTCAGAACTTTCCTCCAACACCACAGCTCAAAAGCATCGATCTTCTTCGCTCAGCCTTCCCTAAGGTCCAGCTCTCACATCCGTAGGTGACTACAGGGAATACCATGGCTTTGACTAGGCGGATCTTTGTTGCCAGTGTGATGTCTCTACTCTTAACTATTTTATCAAGATTGGTCATTACTCTCCTCCCAAGAAGTAAATGTCTTCTGATTTCCTGTTTGCAGTCTACGTCTGCATTAATCTTTGTGCCTAGGAATACAAAGTCTGTCACTGCCTCCACATTTTCTCCCTCTATTTGCCAGTTATCAATCAGTCTGGTTGTCATAATCTTGGTTTTTTTGACGTTTAGCTGCAACCCGGCTTTTGCGCTTTCTTCTTTCACCTTGATTAGAAGGCTCCTCAGCTCCTCCTCGCTTTCGGCCATCAGAGTGGTGTCATCTGCATATCTGGGGTTGTTAATGTTTCTTCCAGCAATTTTCACCCCAGCTTTGCATTCATCAAGCCCCGCACATCGCATGATGTGTTCTGCATACAAGTTAAAAAGGTTGGGTGAGAGTATGCAGCCTTGCCGTACGCCTTTCCCAATCTTGAACCAGTCTGTTGTTCCGTGGTCAGTTCTTCCTGTTGCTACTTGGTCCTTGTACAGATTCCTCAGGAGAGAGACAAGGCTTGGGATGCCCATCCCACCAAGAACTTGCCACAATTTATTATGATCCACACAGTCAAAGGCTTTAGAATAGTCAATGAAGCAGAAATAGATGTTTTTTCTGAAACTCCCTGCCTTTCTCCATTCTCCAGCATCCGGATATTGGCAATCTGGTCTCTCATTCCTCTGCCTTTTCTAAACCCAGCTTGAACATCTGGCAACTCTCGCTCCATGTATTGCTGGAGTCTTCCTTGCAGGATCTTGAGCATTACCTTACTGGCATGAGAAATAAGGGCCACTGTATGGAAGTTGGAGCAGTCTTTCGCATTTCCCTTTTTTGGTATGGGGATATAAGTTGATTTTTTCCAGTCTGATGGCCATTCTTGTGTTTTCCATATTTGCTGGCATATGGCATGCATCACCTTGACAGCATCATCTTTTAAGATTTTAATAAGCACATTAAAACATTATAAAACATTATAAAACATTATAAAACATTACTATCATCATAAAACCACACAATCCACAATCATAATCCAAGTCATTCCAGTAGCCATTGCACATAATTCCAGTTAATCTATTGCACTATGGTTCTTCAGTTGTGGTGCAGCTGGTTGGGAGTCAGATACATTAAAATCACTACTGACCGAAAGGCCATGAGTTCAAAGCAGGGAGGCTAATTTAACTAATTTACAATGCCATGAAACTCTCCAGCAGTGTGCAAAAGAATGAGGATAGGATTCAGATTCGTGTTGGGTTTCAGCTTCCTGGCTCTTTGTCTGTGCCTCAAATCTCTGAGCCTGCTTCCGGGACTCTCACAGACAGTGTCAGCACAGCTGTTTTCACCAGAAAGGAATTTTAACGAAGGGAATAGCAGCCAGGTGCCTTCCCACGATGATACCGAAAGTGTAGATAAGGATTTGACCCGAGAAGCTTGCCTTGATCGCCGGGTCAGGTGCAGTTCGCGTCTGGCAAGCAGACGGGAGGCTAGCTCGATGCAAGGTCGTCGCAATGCTTTTATGAGCCTAATGTTTTGATGTTGGGAAGGTATTTAGGCCTCCTAGAAACTCTGTGAAAGCGTCAGTTCAACGTAACTTATTAGCCTGAAAGCTTCATGGAATAACCTTAGCCTGGAAAGCAGTACGCTTGGGATTTCTTGCATGGTGATTCTTGCTTGTACCTGGGACTCTGGTTTGAATTTAGGATTATGTCTCCTGCTTTTACCTGAAGATCTTTGGAATGGTATACTGCATTTAACCTTAATCTTTGGAATGCAATGCTTATTCTTTCTTTTGACTTGGATTTTTCCTCAATCTATATATATAAGAACCTTAAGGTCGTAATTAGGCGGTCAAAAATGGCTAAACCACCAAACGAAATCTCACCACATTTGCCCTGCTAATACCTCTTCCCCCAAGGTATGACCAACAACCCTCAAAACACCAATACACAACAACACAAACGCACAATACCCGAAAAACACGGAGCATGCGCAGAGACCTCGGGAGGAAAACGATGAGGAAGGACTCCATTTCCCAGCTTCCCCCATGCCCAAATCTCCCTCCGCATGTGCACTGCCGTCTGCCTGCCTCCCTCTACACGAGCCCAGCCTGAAAAAGCCCACCAGACCGATGTAAGCACTCACGCTCGGGGAGGGCATGGGAGCTGCGGGGGGCTGCCGAGGGCAACTAAAACGACATGAAACGGGAGGGAGAGAAAGAGGGAAAGAAGGAGGGAAGGAGAGAAAAAAGGAAAGAAAGAAAGAACGATAGAGAAGAAAGGAGGGAGAGAAAGAGGGAAAGAAGGAGGGAAGGAAAGAAAGAAAGCAGGAGGGAAAGAAGGAGAGAAGGAAAGAAAGAAAGGAAGATAGAGAAGGAAGGAAAGAGAGGAGGGAAAGAAGGAGAGAAGGAAAGAAAGAAAGGTAGAGAAGGAAGGAAAGAGAGAAGGAGGGAAAGGGAAAAGGAGGGTAGAGAAGGAAGGAAGGGAGAGGAGGGAAGGAGAGAAGGAAAGAAAGAAAGGAAGATAGAGGAAGGAAAGAGAGGAGGAGGGAAAGAAGGAGAGAAGGAAAGAAAGAAAGGTAGAGAAGAAAGGAGGGAGAGGAAGAGGGAAAGAAGGAGGGAAGGAAAGAAAGAAAGAAAGCAGGGTAGAGAAGGAAGGAAGGGGAGAGGAGGGAAAGAAGGAGAGAAGGAAAGAAAGAAAGGAAGATAGAGAAGGAAGGAAAGAGAGGAGGGAAAGAAGGAGAGAAGGAAAGAAAGAAAGGTAGAGAAGGAAGGAAAGAGAGAAGGAAATAAAAAAGTGAAAGAGGAAGGAAGGAGAGAAGGAACGAAAGAGGAAAGGAAGGAAGGAAAGGAAGAAGAAGGAAGGAAGGGAAACCAAACAGCAAAGGAAGCGAGAAAAGAAACAGAAGAGAGAAAGAAGAAGAGAAAGAAAAAGAAGGAAAGAAGAAAAGAGGGAGGTAAGGAAGGAGAGAGAAAAAGAAGGAGAAGAAAGAGGGAGGGAAGGTTTGCCACAGCAACGCGTGGCGGGTACAGCTAGTAAACTATAAAACTACAGCTCTTGTGTGGTGGTGTTTGGAAGCAAGGTGAAGCCTACTCTGAGTTGCAACACCAAGTTTGGCTCAGTTCCATCATTGGTGGCATTCGGAATGCTCTTTGAGTGTAGGTGAACTAGAAATCCCAGCAACTATAACTACTAGGCCTGTTTGATCAAGAAAAAATTTGTTTCTAAAATCGATTTGTAATTGGGGTGTTTTTTTGTTTCGATATTTAAAATAATTACAAAACTTTCCAAAAAAAAGTTTTGGTATTTAAGAAATTTTGTAAATATTAACGAATTTTTAGAATATTTTTGGTATTTCTTAAGAATAATATTAAAATAATATTAACAAATATTTTAAAATGGAAAATTAACCAAAAAATGGCCCAAATGTGGACCAAACACAGGCAGGATACAGCAAATGAGAGCACACACCAACAGAAGAGTCTTTTCTTTTTTAGAATATTTTTTAAGAATAATATTAAAATAATATTAAAATAATATTAAAAATATTTTAAAATGGAAAATTAACCAAAAAATGGCCCAAATGTGGACCAAACACAGGCACAATACAGCAAATGAGAGCACACACCAACAGAAGAGTCTTTTCTTTTTTAGAATATTTTTTAAGAATAATATTAAAAAATAATATTAAAAAATAATATTAAAAAATAATATTAAAAATAATATTAAAAATATTTTAAAATGGAAAATTAACCAAAAAATGGCCCAAATGTGGACCAAACACAGGCAGGAGACAGCAAATGAGAGCACACACCAACAGAAGAGTCTTTTCTTTTTAGAATATTTTTTAAGAATAATATTAAAATAATATTAAAAAATAATATTAAAATAATATTAAAAAATATTTTAAAATGGAAAATTAACCAAAAAATGGCCCAAATGTGGACCAAACACAGGCAGGATACAGCAAATGAGAGCACACACCAACAGAAGAGTCTTTTCTTTTTTAGAATATTTTTTAAAAATAATATTAAAATAATATTAAAAAATAATATTAAAATAATATTAAAAAATATTTTAAAATGGAAAATTAACCAAAAAATGGCCCAAATGTGGACCAAACACAGGCACAATACAGCAAATGAGAGCACACACCAACAGAAGAGTCTTTTCTTTTTTAGAATATTTTTTAAAAATAATATTAAAAAATAATATTAAAAAATAATATTAAAAATAATATTAAAAATAATATAAAAATAATATTAAAAATATTTTAAAATGGACAATTAACCAAAAAATAGCCCAAATGTGGACCAAACACAGGCAAGAGACAGCAAATGAAGCAAGCAGCACTCACAGCAGCAAGGAATGAATCCAATCCCAGTTCGTTGCTAGCAGGCAGCCATTGCCAAGCCAACCCAATGCAAACTCCCTCGCCCTCGCCTCTGCACCAAGCTACGGGCCGCGCGGAGCCGCTTTGAAAGGGCTCGCCGGCCAATCAAAAAGGGACAGCCACGGACCCATGGTGCACTGCTTGGGAGCGCCGGATTGGCTCCCATGCACCAGCACTCCAGCAGCCTCCACCCCATTAACGAAACGAGCGGAGGCTCGTAAATACTATGGGGGCTGCTGGTTCGATATTTATAAACCCTTCCGGGTTTGGAGATTTGTTTCAATATCGCTTCGGAAATGGTAAAATTAACGAATTATTAACGAATTAACGAATTAACGAAACGAATCGCACAGGCCTAGTATTGGGTATTTGTGCCAAATTTGGTCCAGTGAAATTTGGTTGAGTGAACCAATCTTATATACATCCCGTATATAAGATATTTACATTATGATTCATAACGGTAGCAAAATGACAGTTATGAAGTAGTAACGAAAATAATGTTATGGTTGGGGAACTTAATACATGTGGAACTGTATTAAGGGGTCGCGGCATTCGGAAGGTTAAGAAACACTGTTCTAATGCATGGGGAAAGCATACCTGAACGCATACCTCTGTGTACACCACCAGGGTTCATCCTCCCAAAAGGAACATTGTCAAGCTCTTCAGACACACAATGGATAATAGTGTACCAATTAGCATATTAATTATATTTGCCTATCAGTGTTAACAGTATTCCAGAACTAAGACGGTGTTTATTGTCTCTGTTTCAAAACAGTGAACTCAAGCTTGGAAACTAAACAAATGGAAGATGGACAGATTGGCCCATCTCTTGTAAACAGAGGCAGGTTTATTGTGAGCGCATTCATTGACCCGTGGGGTGTTCACATCTCTCTCCCTGAAGAAGGCTTTGTGAGTGGGTCTAGAGTTCTGATTTGGGATCATAGAATCAAAGAGTCGGAAGAGACCTCCTGGGCCATCCAGTCCAACCCCATTCTGCCACGAAGCAGGAATATTGCATTCAAATCATCCCCAACAGATGGCCATCCAGCCTCTGTTTAAAAGCTTCCAAAGAAGGAGCCTCCACCACACTCCGGGGCAGAGAGTTCCACTGCTGAACGGCTCTCACAGTCAGGAAGTTCTTCCTCATGTCCTTTCTTGTAGTTTGAAGCCATTGTTCCATTGCGTCCTAGTCTCCAAGGAAGCAGAAAACAAGCTTGCTCCCTCCTCCCTGTGGCTTCCTCTCACATATTTATACATGGCTATCATATCTCCTCTCAGCCTTCTCTTCTTCAGGCTAAACATGCCCAGCTCCTTAATCCACTCCTCATAGGGCTTGTTCTCCAGACCCTTGATCATTTTAGTCGCCCTCCTCTGGACACATTCCAGCTTGTCAATATCTCTCTTGAATTGTGGTGCCCAGAATTGGACACAATATTCCAGGTGTGGTCTAACCAAGGCAGAATAGAGCATGGGGAGCATGACTTCCCTAGATCTAGACACTATGCTCCTATTGATGCAGGCCAAAATCCCATTGGCTTTTTTTGCCGCCACATCACATTGTTGGCTCATGTTTAACTTGCTGTCCATGAGGACTCCAAGACCTTTTCACATGTACTGCTCTCGAGCCAGGCCGTATCGTCCCCCATTCTGTATCTTTGCCTTTCATTTTTCCTGCCTAAGTGGAGTATCTTGCATTTGTCCCTGTTGAACTTCATTTTGTTAGTTTTGGCCATTCATCTCTCTAATCCAGGGGTCCTCAAACTTTTTAAACCAGGGGCCAGTTCACTGTCCCTCAGACCATTGGAGGGCCGGACTATAGTTTTTCTAAAAAATCAATACAAAAATGCCTCTGCACATTGCAGATATCTTATTTTGTGGTGTGGAAGGGTTCTTTCTCGCCCTCTTTAGGCAGTACTTCCAGGAGCAGAGAATGGTAAATCTTCCTATTTCTAGTCTGAACAAAATCTGGCTCCCAGTATTTAAAAACACTCTAAAATTATAACTGTAAATAAAGAACAACACTCCAACTCCAGACAAGAAACAATCAGGGCCAGCTAATCACCTCTCAGCAAAGGATTCTCCCTAAAAACTGTCAGGCTATGAAATGGTAATCAAGGTGGCCAATTGACTCTGGGGTGTGGTGCTCAACTGCATTTCTAAGTCGAAGAGCCGGCGTTGTCCGTAGACACCTCCAAGGTCATGTGGCCGGCATGACTGCATGGAGCGCCAGGGCAGCCTCCCTTGGCTGGCTCACGCTGCCCATCGGGCCTGACGGATAGCGTGAGCCTGCCAAGGGAGGAGCAGCCCCGCAGGGCCTACTCTCACGTAAAACACCTCACAAGGTGCTGTATGTGAGAGTAGACTGCGCGGAGCAGCCACCCTTGGCTGGCTCACGCTGCCCATTGGGCCTGACAGATAGCATGGGCCTGCCAAGGGAGGAACAGCACCACGTGGCCTACTCTCGTGTAAAGCACGCTTTATGTAAGAGTAGACCGCACGGAGCAGCTGCCCTTGGCTGGCTCACGCTTTCCATCGGGCCTGACAGCATGAGCCAACCAAGGGAGGGGCACTGTGTGTGTGTGTGGGGGGGGGGTGCTCCTCCTCCGCGGGCTGGATAAGTGCCCTTGGTGGGCGGGAAGTGGCCCGCGGGCCTTAGTTTGAGGACCCCCTGCTTTAGACCATGGACTGAGCCTGGTTGTGGCATCACATGTGGGTGGCTGATGATGGGGTGCCTTAGGTATATGTGGGAAGTGTGCATCAGGTCCATCCATCCACGTGGGGAGCATGAACCACTTATTAGGCTTGGGCGATCAAGAAAAAAATTGGTTCTAAACACGTTTCGTTTCTAGGGTGTGCTAGTGTTTGGAAATTCTGAGGACTTCCGAAATTTAAGATTTCCAAATTTTGAAATTTCCAAAATTTTGTAAATTACGAATCGATTCGTTAATGGCGGACGCGATTGCGCCATATGCTAAAAAAACCTCCAAATGGGACAGGGGGAACTTCTGAAGCTTCCCTCTCCCTCTGTTGTTGACTGTTGGTGTGATAAAACTAACAACTATTTGTTCATTCGTTCAGTCATCTCCGACTCTTCGTGACCTCATGGACCAGCCCACGCCAGAGCTCCCTGTCGGCCATCACCACCCCCAGCTCCTTCAACTATATTATATTATATTATATTATATTATATTATATTATATTATATTATATTATATTATATTATATTATATTATTATTATATTATATATTATATTATATTATTATTATTATATTATATATTATATTATTATATTATTATTATATTATGTATTATTATAATAATATAATATAATATAATATAATATATAATATAATAATTTATTATATTATATTATATATATTATATTATTATATTATATTATTGTATATTATATTATTATTATATATTATATATTATATATTTTATGTTATATTATAATATATTATATTATAATATATATTATTATAAAATAATATAATAATAATATAGTAATATAATATAATATACAATACTATAATCTAATAGTATTATAATAATATAATATAAGAAAGAGGAGGGAAGCAGCAGAGCAAAGGGACCGGAAGTGGGGTAAATGCGAGATTGTAAAACTTGCACCAGACATACGAAAATAATTACAAAATAATTACGAAATAATTACGAAAATTGGAAAAAATTGTTTCGATTCTTAATTACTCCTCACACTATTCCTGCATGGCTCGATATTGGATCGTAAGCTAATTTAAATACGAGTCAATAACGAATTACGAAATTAATGAACTGGATCGCCCAAGCCTACCACTTATGGGGCAGGGGATTGCATTTCTCTCCCCACTGCAGCCTTCTCCTCATCAGCTACGACCCATAAAGTGGAGGAATTGATGAGAGGCTTCTGTCTTTGTCGGCAGCCGCATATCTCTTCTCAGAACCTTTAGCCGTGGTTTAACGCTCCCTGACCAACAAGGAGGAGGATGACAACGTAGTCATTCATTTATTCCTGACTTCTAGGACATTTCTCCAGGGGAGATGGCATGTTTACTGCAAGCCGCAAATGAAAGCGAGAGGAAGGGCTGGGTGACCTGCTCCACCAAGAGCCGGCGTTGCGCCGCTGTGCCACAGAGCCAGACATAAATATTATTTATCCGCCTCCTTAAGCAGCTACAATGTCTTTTCAGCAGCAATAGATGTTTGGTGCAGCCCCATGCATACAAAATCAACACATGCTCTATTAATCTCTGGATGGGCTGCCCTGTTACCCAGTCGGAAAAGCAGAGGACAAGATGTAGAAAAACCCCGGAGGCCAGATGGAAACTGTCCTCATGCTAGGATGAAGACTTTCAGCTTGGCTGGTACAAAATCATATATTCCTCTAGGTCATCATGATAGGGAACACATTATTATTATTATTATTATTATTATTATTATTATTATTATTATTATGAAACACAACAAGATAAGTCCACAGCAGACACTCTGCTGGCTGTTGTATTGGATCACACGTCGGACACTTCCCAAGTGTCTATTATTATTATTATTATTATTATTATTATTATTAGAAACACAAGATGAGTCCACAGCAGACACACTCTTGGCTGTTGAATTGGATCACACGTCGGACATTTCCCAAGTGTCTAGGACTGTGTAATGTATCGGCAAATATTGCGTGCAGATCCCAGTAAGGTGGCCTTTTGCAGATGGCAGATGGTATTATTATTATTATTATTATTATTATTATTATTATTATTATTATTAGCTGTCCCCTGCCATACGTTGCTGTGGCCCAGTCTGTGTATATGTGTTTTCCTACACCTCCCCTTCCCCTTCCCACTTTTCTTCTTTCTTTCCTTCTTTCCTTCTTTCCTTCTTTCCTTCTTTCCTTCTTTCCTTCTTTCCTTCTTTTCTTCTTTCCTTCTTTCCTTCTTTCCTTCTTTCTTTCTTTCCTTCTTTCCTTCTTTCCTTCTTTCCTTCTTTCCTTCTTTCCTTCTTTCCTTCCTTCCTTCCTTTCTTCCTTCCTTCCTTCCTTCCTTCCTTCCTATTTACACCCCTTCCCCTCATTTCTGTCCTTCCTTCCCTCACCCGCTTCCTTTCCTCCTTCCCGTTCCTCATTGTCCCCGATAGCGGCGTCCTTCCTTCCCTGGAGCCAGACGCCGGTGTGCGGGGGCGGCCTGGGCCGGGCGTGGCGGAGGCCGAAGGGCTGTCCTCGGGAGAGGTGGGTCGCAGCCTCTTTCGGGCGGGCCATGAAGACGCGCAGTGGGGGCCTCCTGGGCAGCCTCCACTGATCCAGCCCCGGGAAGGCCACCAGCTGTACAGGCCCGTGGAAGGTGGACAGCCCCCCGCACCGCACGTGCACCAGGCTGGCCCCCAGCGCACACAGGCGGGCGAGCTCCCACTCCCACGCCGGGGCTTCAGTGTCAGCGCCTAGGCCGTGCTCGGTTTGGCATGGGGGAAGGGGCAGGGTGGCAATGGGAGGGGGCGTGGCTTGCGCAGAGGGGGCGTGGTGCGGCCATGTGCGCGCGCCGGGCGACTCGCGCCGGGACTCCTCTGCGCATGCTCCGTTTGGTTGTGTAATTGTGAGTTCGTTGTTATGTTTTTTTTGAGTTGTGATGAGTGTTCTGCATACCTTGTGGTTTGAGGTATGCGTACGCCAAGTTTCGTGATTTTTTGTCCGGGGGTTTTCGCGTTTTGCGGCCCCTAACGACGCCCTTTTGGATTTTATATATATAGATATTTTTAGAAAAGTAGTTACCAATTTCTTTTTCTTTTAAAAAAATATTGAGGAATTCATTTTTCACTTCTACCCAATCTGTAATTAATGTTAGGTATTTTTTAATTTTATGATCAATATTTCATTTCCAAGGCAAATTGCAAAAAAAAAAAAAAAGGGAGAAAGAACCATTTGGCCTTCTTTCCTTCTCTCTTTTTTTTAACTTTGCAGATAAATGTTAGTTTCCCTTAATCATTTGTCATGGGAGAATTTTTGCCATTTTTAATTCAGTAAAAACTAGTAGCCATTTCTCATATTTATCTGCAAATTGCATTGACTCTGCCTGCAGTCATATTAGGTGGTAATGATTTATAGGCCCTCTGATAATTTATCTGATTATGCAAGTTACGTCCTATTTTTTTTAATACAGAGTTATTGAATTAATGCTTCCAGGCAAGGGACAAAGAGAAATAAGCTCCAGCTCTTCTGCTAGCACTGTGGTTGAGCTTTGCATATGCCATACATTAATTCAGTTATTTGTATGAATCAGTCTACTTATTGCTGGAATGGAATGCAATCTGACTGCAGCTCAGAAGAGCGGAATGATGGACCATTTATAGAAACTATGGTTGATGGTGCCAGTAGTCTAGCACATGAAATGAGAACCTTGTGACCAGAGGTGGCCCTAGGTAATTTTCAAAGGTAAGCAAACAGTATTTTGGCACCCCCCCCCCAAACCAATCATTGATATATATTTTCTGTTTGTCGTGGGAGTTCTGTGTGCCATATTTGGTTCAATTCCATCATTGGTGGAGTTCAGAATGCTCTTTGATTGTAGGTGAACTATACATCCCAGTAACTACACTTGCCACATTTGCTCCCTTGCCTGCCCGCTTTGGGTCCGGAGGCGTGCCTGAAGACCCCAGCATGTGCACCAAAAGTCACCTCTTCTCCTGACTTTCTCCTCAGCCATTGGGACCAAGAGAGAGAGAGAGAGAGAGAGAGAGAGGTGGAGATGCCCACCTTTCCTGAAGGTAGGCGCAAAAACAAAGGAGGGAGCGGAGGTGGGAAATACCTCCAGCCGGAGGGGCTCTCTCTCTCTCTCTCTCTCTCTCTTGGTCCCAATGGCTGAAGAGAAAGTCAGGAGAAGAGGCGACTTTTGGTGCGCACGCTGGGGTCTTCAGACACGCCTCCGGACCCAAAGCGGGCCAGACGCGGTGGCTCTGCCCCTTGGCCCACCCGCGGATTGGGGAGAGGAGAGGAGGCGGGTGGAGCGCCGGGGGATCAGGAAAGGGAGCCGGTCATGGGGAAGGGATTGAACGCAGAGAACGATTGAGCCGGCTCTGCTCGCGCACCCGGTGGCCGGGTGGAGCAGGAACGAGAGGGGCTAGGCGAGGCTCAAGGGCCCGGCCCCTTTGGGAAGAGGATCGCCCGGAAGCGAGGCAAGAAAGCCGAGGCTCCCCCCGGACTGCTAGGGCTGTTGTGAGCTGAGGGGGTGCTCCTCAAGTGGCGGTCGAGGGGCATTTACAGAGGCGCCTCTGCGCCCCTGGCAAAAAAAAGTGTTCTGCGACCGCTTACTTCGCGTAATGGATGAGCCGCCCCTGCTTGTGACCTGGAATTGTGATCTAACCAAGCTTTGGAAGGAATTAGGCAATTGCATCTTGTGAGTGCGAGTGGCTCCACCTATGTGTAGAACTGTTAGTTGCAAGATTTAAACTGTTGTATCATGCTTAATCCTGCCTTTTTACCCTGCTTATGTATAGTTGGATTGATTGGTTATTTATAGCTGTCAATCAATGTTGTTTGCACCAGTTGAATTGCTTTCTCAGCTCAATTGTTTGGCTCCACCTCTTCCTGGAGGAGGGGAGTGCTTCCCTTTTTTCATTCTGCCATCAGAGTTTCTATCAGATGGACATGAGTAAGAGACTTGGCTCTAAAAGCCCCTGATTAAATTACCTCTCAGCACCAATTCTGAGGTTCTTACCCTTGAGACTTATGCTTCATGTTCAGACCAACCTGAACGACGTTGGGAAAACATTGGTCTGTTAGGGGTGTAGTGTCCAAATTTCGTGTCAATTTGTTGTGTGGTTTTTGAGTTATGTTAATCCCACGAACGAACATTACATTTTTTATTTGTATAGATAATTAAAAACAGCAAGGGAAACATATATGGTTTAAGAAAGTTGATACGTCTAAATAAGGTAGGAAGATAAGCAGGAACAAAGTATTCCAAGGCAGGGTTCAGCAAAGTTCAAAAGCAAAGTTCAGACTTTTGTAATAAAATCCAAAGAACCAGGAAAACATTAATCCACAGCATGAGTATATAATCCCAAGAGACAAAGAGTCAAACCATGAACAAGAAATCCTTAACACGAATCTTCCAAGCAAGGCTTCCACAGGACAAGAACCAGGACTTAGCAGGATTCTGAAATGATGCTTCATCTGACTATATTTTCCCTGGTGAGAACTTTATATCCCAACACCCAGAAACTGGTTTCGTTTTCCTTGACTGCCTCTCACCCTTATCTCTCAAAGCCACTGGGTCAGGGAGTAAATTATCATCCCTATTTTGGCTAAATTCCAGCCATCTGTCTATGTGCTTATTATCTTTCTGCTCATTAATTTCTCCAGGTGTCAAGTTGTTTTCAAACCCCAAATCTTGGGAACTCTCTGGGTCAGGGAGTAAACTATCATCCCTATAACCTGTAGGAACATTCTCATGGGAAACTACACTTTGAACTGGTGTCTCTATGCCATTCTCTGCATTAATATCATTGACCAAACCATCGTTGACCAACATGGACTGAATGCCATGTTGTCCAAATGCATAAAGATCGCCATCTCCCAAAGCAATTACTCAACTAGGAAAATGAGGTTTATATATCTGTGGAATGACCATAGATGCAGGCAAAACGTCAGGGGAGCATGCCTCTAGACCAATGATGGGCAACCTTTTGAGTTTGGTGTGTCAATACTCGCCAAAAAACCGAGCATAACTCGAGTGGGGTGTCACTTCGAGAAAAACCCATAATTTCATGATATTTATAGTTTAATAACAAAAATATATTATTGTAATATATAACTGTATTTAATAAACCAAAAACTAATTATTTAACTTACCTGCTTTTTCTATAATGCCATATATCTCGGCATTATAGAAAAATGCTGGTGTAGGAGCCGAGGATGAAATGTCCTTCTTGGGATGTGGCCCCATCTTCTCTGTATGCGGCCGCATGCGGCTGTGTGTCATTGAAAATGGCTACGCATGTCAGTGCTGACACACGTGTCATAGGTTCGCCATCATGGGCATAGACACTGAGAACTGGAAAGCCCTTGCCTTTGAGCACTCTAACTGGAGGTCAGCTGTGACCAAGAGTGCTGTAGAATACGAAGAGGCACGAATCGAGTGCGGAAGGAGGAAACATGTGAAGAGGAAGAAGGTGAATGGAAGTCAACTCCTGTTGGGACTGCCTTCCATCTGGATACTGATGTCCTCACTTTGAAAGATCATGTAGATCACATTTGGAAGGCAATCATGGGTCACAAGGGAGTGCCTAATAAGTAAGCTATTTACACTTGAGCTGGTGACAAGGGAGGACTCTTGGTTCTTTTGAAGATGCTGAGGTTCCCCACATTTCCACTTCTTGTTATTTTAGGAATGACAAAGAAGCACAGGTATTTTAGGTTCTAGTGCCATCTCTTCTGCCAGACTAATCTGATCTCTTTCTTCGATAGAGCTACAAGCTGGGTAGATGCGGGGAATGCCGTGGATGTAGCGTGTCTGGATTTCAGGAAGGCCTTCTTTGACAAGGTCCCCCATGACCTTCTGGCAAGGAAACTAGTCCAATGTGGGCTAGGCAAAACTACGGTGAGGTGGATCTGTAATTGGTTAAGTGGACGAACACAGAGAGTGTTCACTAATGCTTCCTCTTCATCTTGGAAAGAAGTGACAAGTGGAGTGCCGCAGGGTTCCGTCCTGGGCCCGGTCCTGTTCAGGATCTTTATTAATGACTTAGATGAAGGGTTAGAAGGCAGGATCATCAAGTTTGCAGACGACACCAAATTGGGAGGGATAGCCAATACTCCAGAGGACAGGAGCAGAATTCAAAACGATCTTGACAGATTAGAGAGGGGCCAAAACTAACAAAATGAAGTTCAACAGTGACAAATGCAAGATACTCCACTTTGGCAGAAAAAATGAAATGCAAAGATACAGAATGGGGGACGATGCCTGGCTCGAGAGCAGTACGTGTGAAAAAGATCTTGGAGTCCTCGTGGACAACAAGTTAAACATGAGCCAACAATGTGATGTGGCGGGAAAAAAAGCCAATGGGATTTTGGCCTGCATCAATAGGAGCCTTGGAGTCCTCGTGGACAGGAAGTTAAACATGAGCCAGGAATGGGATGTGGCGGCAAAAAAAGCCAATGGGATTTTGGCCTGCATCAAGAGGAGCATAGTGTCTAGATCTAAGGAAGTAATGCTACCCCTCTATTCCGCTTTGGTTAGACCACATCTGGAATATTGTGTCCAATTCTGGGCACCACAATTCAAGAGAGATATCGACAAGCTGGAATGTGTCCAGAGGAGGGCGACTAAAATGATCAAGGGTCTGGAGAACAAGCCCTATGAGGAGCGGCTTAGGGAACTGGGCATGTTTAGCCTGAAGAAGAGAAGGCTGAGAGGAGATATGATAGCCATGTATAAATATGTGAGAGGAAGCCACAGGGAGGAGGGAGCAAGCTTGTTTTCTGCTTCCTTGGAGACTAGGACGGGAACAATGGCTTCAAACTACAAGAGAGGAGATTCCATCTGAACATGAGGAAGAACTTCCTGACTGTGAGAGCCATTCAGCAGTGGAACTCTCTGCCCGGAGTGTGGTGGAGGCTCCTTCTTTGGAGGCTTTCAAGCATAGGCTGGATGGCCATCTGTCAGGCGTGCTCTGAATGCGATTTTCCTGCTTCTTGGCAGGGGTTGGACTGGATGGCCCAGGAGGTCTCTTCCAACTCTTGGATTCTATGATTCTATGATTCTATGAATTGCATACTAATTTGGCAGATAGACCTGATTTTAAAATTTGGTGGCAGAATCAACTCTCCTTTTTTCATTTCTGGAAAAAAGAAGACCATCTTGAGTCCAGGTGGTTGAGTATCCAACAATAACACCAATAGATGATGCAGGAAACGATTGGTCTGTAGATGATTTGGACCATCGCATTGTAAGGAACAGAAAGCAACAATGTTAAGAAATTAGATGAGTTTGGCTTCAAGATGTCTCGAGGTGAACAGGTTACCAAATCCAGAGTCTTTCTGAAAGACAAGTTGACCTGAGAGAGCGCTCTGGCTAAGCTTCAAAAAGGACTATTTTGCTTTGCTTTTGTGATGGTAAAGGAACGTTGTGTTTTTTCTAAAGGGAGAAACTACCTTGATCCTTTTGTTTCCAGGATCTTTTGAGTTGCACTATTTTGAACTTTGAACACACAAGAAAGAAAGAAAGAAAACTCCTATGAAGAAGATGAATATGAATGTCAAAACATTTAGACAACAATGTGCCACATTGGAAACAACATATAATCAAATCCTAGAATCAAAGAGTTGGAAGAGACCTCGTGGGCCATCATCCAGTCCAACCCCATTCTGCCAAGAAGCAGGAATATTGCATTCAAATCACTCCTGACAGATGGCCATCCAGCCTCTGTTTAAAAGCTTCCAAAGAAGGAGCCTCCACCACACTCCAGGGCAGAGAGTTCCACTGCTGAACAGCTCTCACAGTCAGGAAGTTCTTCCTCATGTTCAGATGGAACATTGAAGCTGTTGTTCCATTGCGTCCTAGTCTCCAAGGAAGCAGAAAACCAGCTTGCTCCCTCCTCCTCCCTGTGGCTTCCTCTCACATATTTATACATGGCCCTTATCATATCTCCTCTCATCCTTCTCTTCTTCAGGCTAAACATGCCCAGCTCCTTAAGCCGCTCCTCATAGGGCTTGTTCTCCAGACCCTGGATCATTTGAGTCGCCCTCCTCTGGACACATTCCAGCTTAGAGTCAATCTCTCTCTTGAATCGTGGTGCCCAGAATTGGACACAATATTCCAGGTAAAGTGGTCTAACCAAAGCAGAAAAGAGCATGGGGAGCATGACTTCCCTAGATCTAGACACTAGGCTCCTCTTGATGCAGGACAACATCCCATTGGCTTTTTTTGCCACCACATCACATTCCTGGCTCATGTTTCACTTGTTGTCCACGAGGACTCCAAGATCTTTTTCACACGTACTGCTCTCGAGCCAGGCCTCATCGTCCCCCATTCTGTATCTTTGCATTTCATTTTTTCTGCCTAAGTGGAGTATCTTGCATTTGTCCCTGTTGAACTTCATTTTGTTAGTTTTGGCCCATCTCTCTAATCTGTCAAGATGGGTTTGAATCCTGCTCCTGTCCTCTGGAGTATTGACACCAAATTTGGACACAAGACATCTAACAACCCAATGTATGTCCTTCACTCAAAAAAATTGATTTTGTAATTTATGAGTTGTAGTTTCTGGGATTTACAGTTCACCTACAATCAAAGAGCATTCTGAACCCCACCAAGGATGGAATTGAACCAAACTTGGTACACAGTTCTCCCATGACCAATAGAAAATACTGGAAGGGTTTGGTGGGCAGTGTCCTTTGGTTTTGGAATTGTAGTTCACCTACATCCAGAGATCACTGTGGACTCAAACAATGATGGATCTGGACCAAACTCTATAAGAATACTCAATATGCCCAAATGTGAACACTGGTGGAGTTTGGGGGAAATAGAATCTTGACATTTGGGAGTTGTAGTTGCTGGGATTTGTAGTTCACCTCCAATCAAAGAGCATTCTGAACACCACCAATGATAGAATTGGTCCAAAACTCCCACACAGAACACCCATGTGGGCCACAGCAACGCGTGGCAGGGGACAGCTAGTAAATAAATAAATAGAAAATGGATCTTTCAGCACCCCAGAGCAAAAACAGATATCTGCCTTCCTGATTTCGAGAAGCTCCCAAAAAATGGATTGGAGACCTCGCCAAAAGCCAGCACATGAAATAGGTCAAGGTTTACCTGGATTGCACAAGCCTTCTGGGAACTATGCTATGGAGAGGATTCTTGGAATTGTAGTCCAAAAACCGAACTTTCACAGACTCTGGAACACAGGAAGTTTTGCAATTCCACATGTTTTGGAATATTGCAATGTAGTGTTTATTTTTAAAGTGTACAAACATGCGTATAGAAGCATCTGATCTCTTTTTTCGATAGAGTTACAAGCTGGGTAGATGCAGGGAATGCCGTGGATGGAGCGTACCTGGATTATTTGCATTTCATTTTTTCTGCCTAAGTGAAGTATCTTGCATTTGTCCCTGTTGAACTTCATTTTGTTAGTTTTGGCCCATCATCTCTCTAATCTGTCAAGATGGGTTTGAATCCTGCTCCTGTCCTCTGGAGTATTGACACCAAATTTGGACACAAGGCATCTAGTTTTGCCTCACTTGCCCTCCTTGCTTTCCCACTAGCAAATAAAGTCATCCATGTGTACTTCTTGCTATATGCAGGTTGCACTACACATATGCTGCAAACCTTTGCCATGAAAGGAAAGGGATGGAAAGACACCAGCCAGGGCAAGCACTGTGTGTATTCAGAGTGCTTGCCCTGGCTGGTGTCTGGATGTAGCGTACCTGGATTTCAGGAAGGCCTTCTTTGACAAGGTCCCCCACGACCTTTGGCAAGGAAACGAGTCCAATGTGGGCGAGGCAAAACTACGGTGAGGTGGATCTGGAATTGGTTAAATGGACAAACCCAGAGGGTGATTCTCCCCAAGGCTTCCTCCTCTTCATCCTGGAAAGAAGCAACGAGCGGAGGGCCACAAGAAGGGTTCCCCCCTGGGCCCGGTCCTGTTCAACATCTTTATTCATGACTTAGATGAAGGGCCAGAAGGCAGGATCATCAAGTTTGGAGACGACACCAAATTGGGAGGGAGAGCCAAGACACCAGAGGACAGGAGCAGGATTCAAAACGATCTTGACAGATTAGAGAGATGATGGCCAAAACTAACAAAATGAAGTTCAACAGGGACAAATGCAAGATACTCCACTTTGGCAGGAAAAACGAAATGCAAAGAGACAGAATGAGGGACAATGCCTGGCTCGAGAGCAGTACGTGTGAAAAAGATCTTGGAGTCCTCGTGGACAACAAGTTAAACATGAGCCAACAATGTGATGTGGCGGCAAAAAATGCAATGGGAGTTTGGCCTGCATCAATAGGAGCATAGTGTCTAGATCCAGGGAAGTCATGCTACCCATGCTCTATTCTGCCTTGGTTAGACCATACCTGGAATATTGTGTCCAATTCTGGGCACCACAATTCAAGAGAGA
This sequence comes from Anolis sagrei ordinatus, assembly GCF_025583915.1. Taxonomy (NCBI): domain Eukaryota; kingdom Metazoa; phylum Chordata; class Lepidosauria; order Squamata; family Anolidae; genus Anolis; species Anolis sagrei. The sequence continues at coordinate 37,848,241 of NW_026844478.1, read as the reverse complement.
TATTGACAAGCTGGAATGTGTCCAGAGGAGGGCGACTAAAATGATCAAGGGTCTGGAGAACAAGCCCTATGAGGAGCAGCTTAAGGAGATGGGCATGTTTAGCCTGAAGAAGAGAAGGCTGAGAGGAGATATGATAGCCATGTATAAATATGTGAGAGGAAGCCACAGGGAGGAGGGGGAGCAAGCTTGTTTTCTGCTTCCTTGGAGACTAGGACGCGGAACAATGGCTTCAAACTACAAGAGAGGAGATTCCATCTGAACATGAGGAAGAACTTCCTGACTGTGAGAGCCGTTCAGCAGTGGAACTCTCTGCCCCGGAGTGTGGTGGAGACTCCTTCTTTGGAAGCTTTGAAACAGAGGCTGGATGGCCATCTGTCAAGGGTGATTTGAATGCAATATTCCTGCTTCTTAGCAAAATGGGGTTGGACTGGATGGCCCATGAGGTCTCTTCCAACTCTTTGATTCTTTGATTCTATGATTCTAGGTGGTGTTTTATTTCAGTGTCGATGTTGACGTCTGTAGACAGTCCACGTTTTGCAGATGTATAGCAGGGTTGGGAGGACAATAGCTTTATAAACAAGCACCTTGGTCTCCCTACGGATGTCCCAGTCCTCAAACACTCTCTGCTTCATTCAGAAAAATGCTGCTCTTGCAGAGCTCAGGCAGTGTTGTATTTCATTGTCGATGTTGACGTCTGTAGACAGTCCACGTTTCGCAGGTGTATAGCAGGGTTGGGAGGACAATAGCTTTATAAACAAGCACCTTGTTCTCCCTACGGATGTCCCGGTCCTCAAACACTTTCTGCTTCATTCAGAAAACTGCTGCACTCGCAGAGCTCAGGCGGTGTTGCATTTCAGTGTCAATGTTGACTTTTGTGGAGAGGTGGCTGCCAAGGGAGTGGAAACGTTACACCATTAAGCTGTATTTCCAGCATGGGAATAAGAACACCCATTGTTGGGGTTCAGCCTGAGTTTGAACTTGAGCCTGATTCTTTGTTTGTTCCTCCTGATGCTAATGAAAATATATTTACTGATGCTAATGAAAATGTACCTCTGGATGCCAATGCTCCTGAAATTAGTGAGGAAGAAACTTCTGTAGGTTTGGAAAATGCCAATGTTCCTGAAATTAGCGAGGAAGGAACTTCTGTAGATTTGGAAAATGAAAGTACCAGTGTTCATGAGAATGTTTCAGAGGGAAGCCATGACCTTTCACTCCCTTCTGCACCTGTTAACTGTAATGACAACAGAAGGGGCCAAATTTGGCAAGACAAAAGTAAATCACTCAGCTTGCGTAGGTCTTCCCGAATTAAAGAATTACAAACATTGGCTTCAAAGCAGAGGGGCGGTTCACGGAACCAATTCTTTGGCTTTAATTGCCTTCCGCCGGGCTGACTTTCTCAGTTCAGGCATCGTTTCAGAATTGATGAAGACCTTGGCAGTTCTCCCGGTTTCCCTGGCCATCATCTTGAAAGATTTCTAGGACACCAAGTACGGTTAGTGGATTGCTAACAGGTTCCAGTATTTCTCAGAGAGGCTTTTGGTTTTGCTTTGTCCATTTAAATTCATGTTTGCTGATTTTGCTGTGGGTTCTGACTTGCATTTTTCCTTTATTTTGTAATCATTTTTCTTCAATAAAAAAGGATTGTTTTTCACAGTCAAGTGTGGTGGATAGTTATCTTAGGGCCTCGTTCCCTGCTCTGGGTTGCAGCACCCATGTCCTGTCAGATGTGAAGAATCTTTCATCATCTCAAAAACCACGCCAACAACACTACATGATTTAATATTTAAATAACTGTTGCTTTTAACAATATATATATATATATATATATATATATATATATATATAAGAAGGAGAGAAAAAAATGTATTCAACCTCAATAAAACTCTATGTTAAATAAATACCAGTGGAGCTTATAACAAAATTACAGACAAGCAATTTGAGTTTTCTCAAGGGGCCTTCCACACTTCAAGGAAAACATCTTCCAATTATCATAAAAAGCTATCTCCAATTTTCCCAGTTCATCTGCAATACGCTGATTGAGAATGTAAAAATGGAAGGCTCAGGTATTTTGGTATAATCTCTTGTAACCATTTCCTCGCGGGTAATGACAACCAATTGAAATCGCCAAGCGGATACCTCACCATTTCATTCAGGTTGCCGGGTATCTCTTTTACAAATCCCCGATGGAGGAAAGACACTAAATAGTGGAAACAAACAAGTAGCTTCGATTGTATATTAATTTCCTTGCATTTAAGGAAGAGAGAGAAAGGGAGATCGCTCTAGGAGACGAGAAAACAAATTATCCAGTGAAAGGATACGTAGAACATTCTGCGTTCGCTTTTCAACAATAATCAACAGTCCGCTGAAGGCTCAGAAAGTGAATATCGTGATTCAGTTAAGATATGCAAACATTTATTAAAAAATGCATTTCCAACTCGGCCGTCACGCACAGAAAAGGCAGCATTTGTTTGGGGTGTAGTCATGCAAACACCAGGGATTTGGTCAGCTGCCTTACCGAAGCGCAGATTTGTGTGGGAAGCATGCAAGCGGATTTTGTCTAATTCAAACCAGTTTGGTCGTAAACCAAACACCAGATTCTCCGCTCCACTGCAGCCAGAGTTTCCAAACATTTCCCAGCGGAGAAGTCCTCTTTGTTTCTGATCTATAATCTCTATAGTAGGGTTGCTTTCATTCAATGTGGGGGTAAAAATTACGTTTGTTTAAAGGAGCCCCGCGTTTTGAGGGAGGCATAACTCACCAAGACGGCAAGCTGTTTAACCTCAGCAGACTGAAAGCCAAAACCAAGGTTACAACAACATCTGTTATAGAACTCCAATATGCTGATGACAATGTCATCTGTGCGCATTCAGAAGAAGATCGACAAGCCACTCTAAACACCTTCGCAGAAGCATACAAACTACAAGAGAGGAGATTCCATCTGAACATTAGGAAGAACTTCCTGACTGTGAGAGCCGTTCAGCAGTGGAACTCTCTGCCCCGGAGTGTGGTGGAGGCTCCTTCTTTGGAAGCTTTTAAGCAGAAGCTGGATGGCCATTTGTCAGGGGTGATTTGAATGCAATATTCCTGCTTCTTGGCAGGGGGTTGGACTGGATGGCCCATGAGGTGTCTTCCAACTCTTTGTTTCTATGATTCTATGATTCTATACACGAAGCTTGGCCTGTCACTGAACATCGAGAAAACCAAAGTGCGCCAAAACCAAGGTTACAACAACATCTGTTATAGAACTCCAATATGCTGATGACAATGTCGTCTGTGCGCATTCAGAAGAAGATCGACAAGCCACTCTAAACACCTTCACACACGAAGCTTGGCCTGTCACTGAACATCGAGAAAACCAAAGTGCTGTTCCAGCAGTCACCAGCCATCCCCTCCCCAATGCCAGAGATACAGTTCCCAAACCTGCTATACACCTGCAAAACGTGGACTGTCTACAGACGTCAACATCGACACTGAAATAAAACACCGCCTGACCTCTGCGAGTGAAGCATTTTCCCGAATGAAGCAGAGAGTGTTTGAGGACCGGGACATCCGTAGGGATACCAAGGGGCTTGTTTATAAAGCTATTGTCCTCCCAACCTTGCTCTATGCCTGCGAAACGTGGACTGTCTACACACGTCACATGCAACTCCTGGAACGATTCCATCAGCGCTGCCTCCGGAAAATCCTGCAAATCTCTTGGGAAGACAAGCGGACAAACGTCAGCGTGCTGGAAGAAGAAAAGACCACCAGCATTGAAGTGATGGTCCTCTGCCATCAACTCCGCTGGGCCGGCCATGTTGTCCGGATGCCTGACCACCATGTCCCAAAGCAGTTGCTCTACTCCGAACTTAAGAATGGAAAACGGAATGTTGGGCAGGAAAAGAGATTTAAAGATGGGCTCAAAGCCAACCTTAAAATCTCTGGCATAGACACTGAGAACTGGGAAGCCCTGGCCCTTGAGCGCTCCAGCTGGAGGTCAGCTGTGACCAGCAGTGCTGCAGAATTCGAGAAGGCACGAGTGGAGGGTGAAAGAGAGAAACGTGCCAGGAAGAAGGTGCGTCAAGCCAACCCCGACCGGGACCGCCTTCCACCTGGAAACCAATGCCTTCACTGTGGGAGAAGATGCGGGTCAAGAATAGGGCTCAAGAGCCACCTACGAATACACAAGGAAACCCATCATGGAAGACCATCTTACTCATCCAACGAGGGATCGCCTAAGTAAAGTAACTTACCAAGATATGATGATGATGATGATGATGATGATGATGATACAACAGCCAGAAGAGTGATCTTGTCTGCTGTGGACTCATCTTGGTGGATGACCTCCGCAGGAAGCTGGACAGGGGGAGAGTGTGACCCTGTTGGCTCTCTTGGACATCTCAGCGGCTTTCAATACCATCGATCATGGTATCCTTCTGGGATGACTCTCCAGGATCGGCCTTGGGGGTACGGCTTTGTCGTGGCTCCAGTCCTTCCTGGAGGGACGATCTCAGATGGTGAAGCTGGGAGATGCCTGCTCAGACCCCTGGCCTTTGACCTGTGGGGTCCCGCAAGGCTCCATTCTGTCTCCCATGCTTTTTAACATCTACATGAAACCTCTGGGAGAGGTCATCCGGAGTTTTGGAGTTGGGTGCCATCTCTACGCAGATGACACGCAACTCTACTACTCTTTTCCACCTAACTCTAAGGAAGCCTCTTGGGTGCTGGACGAGTTGCCTGGCCGCTGTGGCTGTCTGGATGAGGAGGAACAAGCTGAAGATCAATCCCGACAAGACAGAGGTCCTCCTGGTCGATCGTAAACCAGACGAATGCAATATTCCTGCTTCTTGGCAGAATGGCGTTGGACTGGATGGCCCAGGAGGTCTCTTCCAACTCTTTGATTCTATGATTTTATGATTCTATGCATATATTATGACCCCCATTTCCATAGGGGATACATTCTTGAACTTACCATGGAAACAGGAAACTGCAAATAGTAACCAAATCTATAAAATCAACCTCATTGGAAGACCGAGAACATTTCTGGAGAAGTGTCCACAGTTGCACTTTTCTAAGTCCATCACTATTTACTTCATTGTAAAGGGGGCCATTTTCTGACTCTTGGCAGAATCTGCAGTGCTACACACATGACAACAACGGGTTTCTTGTACTATATATATATATATTAACAAATGCACGTCAGTGTAAATTAAATATTGATGCAAAAGAGGCTTTGCACTTCGGCGGTTTTGACAGATGTTTTGGAGAGGGCACATCTGCCTTTAATATGGAAATCTATTGGAAAGCAAAAGCAGTTCTCCCGTTAGAAGGCTTAAGAAGGAAGAATGTTCCGGAGAGCAGAGAGAATCCAAAAGCAGCAGGAGAGGCTGCGGGAAAAAAAAGGAATAACAAGGCAACTGGGGAAACAGGACAGATGATTTAAAGCAAAGATCTGCAAGGGGTTGACTATTTTCAGCTTGCATCAGTTTGAAATGTGTTTGCTCACAACTCTCCTGTCCTGTTTATATATTAACATGGGGTCCATATTGAAACAGATCCTAGAATCAAAGAGTTAGAAGCGACCTCCTGGGCCATCCAGTCCAACCCCATTCTGCCAAGAAGCAGGAATATTGCATTCAAATCACCCGACAGATGGCCATCTGTTTAAAAGCTTCCAAAGAAGGAGCCTCCACCACACTCCGGGGCAGAGAGTTCCACTGCTGAACGACTCTCACAGTCAGGAAGTTCTTCCTCATGTTCAGATGGAATCTCCTCTCTTGTAGTTTGAAGCCATTGTTCCATTGCGTCCTAGTCTCCAAGGAAGCAGAATATAGCTTGCTCCCTCCTCTCTATAACTTCCTCTCACATATTTATACATGGCTATCATATCTCCTCTCAGCCTTCTCTTCTTCAGGCTAAACATGCCCAACTCCTTAAGCCGCTCCTCATAGGGCTTGTTCTCCAGACCGTTGATTATTTTAGTCACCCTCCTCTGGACACATTCCAGCTTGTCAATCTCTCTCTTGAATTGTGGTGCCCAGAATTGGACACAATATTCCAGGTAAAGTGGTCTAAGCAAAGCGGAATAGAGGATGGAGAGCAGGACTTCCCTAGATCTAGACACTATGCTCCTCTTGATGCAGGCCAAAATCCCATTGGCTTTTTTTTTGCCACCACATCATATTGTTGGCTTATGTCTAACTTGTTGTCCACGAGGACTCCAAGATCTTTTTCACACGTACGGCTCTCGAGCCAGGCATTGTCCCCCATTCTGTATCTTTGCATTTCGTTTTTCCTGCCAAAGTGGAGTATCTTGCATTTGTACCTGTTGAACTTCATTGTGTTAGTTTTGGCCCATCATCTCTCTAATCTGTCAAGATCATTTTGAATCCTGCTCCTGTCCTCTGGAGTCTTGGCTCTCCCTCCCAATTTGGTGTCGTCTGCACACTTGATGATCCTGCCTTCTCGCCTTTCGTCTAAGTCATGAATGAAGATCCTGATCAGGACCGGGCCCAGGACGGAACCCTCCGGATGGCCCTCCGCTCGTCACTTCTTTCCAGGATGAAGAGGAAGCCTTGGGGAGAATCACCCTCTGGGTTTGTCCATTTAACCAATTCCAGATCCACCTCACCGTAGTTTTGCCTCGCCCACATTGGACTCGTTTCCTTGCCAAAGGTCGTGGGGGACCTTGTCAAAGAAGGCCTTCCTGAAATCCATGTACGCTACATCCAGACACCAGCCAGGGCAAGCACTCTGAATACACACAGTGCTTGCCCTGGCTGGTGTCTTTCCATCCCTTTCCTTTCATGGCAAAGGTTTGCAGCATATGTGTAGTGCAACCTGCATATAGCAAGAAGTACACATGGATGACTTTATTTGCTAGTGGGAAAGCAAGGAGGGCAAGTGAGGCTGACAGAACGAGGGTCTTGTTGAAGCCCTGAGAGTAGCATTTACTATCTAGGGCAGCATGAGGCTCGAGCGGGGCGCAGTCTTGCTCCGTGACCCATGCTTTGCCATGCTTAACCCATTTCCCCAGGCTTCTTCTCCTCCCCAGATTGCTTCGTTCTGACAGTGAGCCCGTCTCACCACTCCGATCGTCTCGATTCACACAGTGAGTCAGTTGCATTCAGAAGGAATCTGGACATGAACTTTTGACTTCCTGTCCAACCTTTCTCTCCATCACGCTGGTGCAGAGAACCCAAAATGAAGGCTTCAATACTAGGGCTGGGCAGTTTCGTTTCGTTAATTCGTAATTCGTTAATAATTCGTTAATTTTTTCAATTATAAAACGATAACGAACCATTCTGGAGCAATTTTTTAAAAAAACGAATTTTTAAATAGTTTTGTAAATGCTTCGTATTTCGTTATTGTATTCGTTTCGTTATTGTTTTGAGGTCGTTTCGTTATTATTTCCGCATGTCTGGGCCAGTTTTATGGTTTAATTAGTGAAAAAAAATTATAATATCACACCAACAGTCAACAACAGAGGGAGAGGGAAGCTTCAGAAGGTTTTGGAGGTTTTTTAGCGTATTTTGCAGTCGCGTCCGCCATTAACGAATCGATTCGTTATTGTTTCGGAAATCGATTCGTTATTTTTTTTACCATTTACGAAATTTCGTAAATATCGAACTTTTTAAAAGGAAAATTTTGTAATTATTTTAAATATCGAAACAAAAAAACCCCCCAAATACAAATCGATTTTAGAAACAATTTTTTTTGTTGTTACCCAGGCCTATTCAATACACATATATATTAGGGCTGTGCGATCAATGAAAAAAAATATATTTCAATACTCATTATGAAATTGGGGAGGGGGTTGAATCATTTTCGAGGGTGTTTGCAAAATTATGGACCTAATTTTTTTTAGAACTATAACAAAGTAATGAATTTTTCATTACTTTTTTCATTAAATAATTGAGCAAGTGGGGAAATTCAGGGACTCATTTCTCCCTCAAATTCAAAAGCTATCGTGATTAAACTTGCTATAACTGTAGCGCACATATTCCACTGTTAGCCCATCAAGTTTCAGAATGTTACACTCATCCACTGATTTTTGGGGGATTTTTTTTACAAACTATATATATATCTATATCTATTAGGGCTGGGTAACCACGGAAAAAATTGTTTCTAAACTCGATTCGTTTTTAGGGGTTTTTTGTAGGGCTGGGCAACCACGGAAAAATTTGTTTCTAAACTCGATTCGTTTTTAGGGGTTTTTTGCGTTTCGATTTTTAAAATAATTCCGAAATTTTCCTTGAAATTTTTTCGTTATTTATGAAATTTCGGAAATTATGAATCAATTACGAATCGATTTCAAAACAATTATGAATTGATTCGTTAATGGCGGGCGCAATCGCGCAATACGCTAAAAAAACCTCCAAATGGGACAGGAAGCTTCCCTCTCCCTCTGTTGTTGACTGTTGGTGTGATATTTTTTTTTTCACTGAGAAAACAATGACTATAAAACTTGCACCAGACATGCGGAAATAATAACGAAACGATATCGAATCAATTATGAATCGATTTCGAAACAATTACGAAACAATTACGAAACGAATTGAAAAAATTCATTTCGTTTTTTAGTTGCTCCTGAATGGTTCAATATCGTTTCGTTATAAAAAAAATGAATTAATAACAAATTACGAAATTAACGAACGAAACCGCCCAGCCCTAGTTTTTTGCATTTAAAAGAATTCTGAAATTTTTCTTTAAAAAAGTTCAAAATATAAAAAATTTCGTAAATTACTAAACAATTACGAAACAATTACGAATCGACTCATTAATGGCAGACGCGATTGCGCAATATGCAAAAAAAAAACCCTCCAAATGGGACAGGGGGAACTTCTGAAGCTTCCCTCTCCCTCTGTTGTTGACTGTTGGTGTGATAATTTATTTTTTATCATTGATAAAACAAACAACAACCCTAAAATTTGCACCAGACATACGGAAATAATTACGAAACAATTACAAAATAATTTCGAAACAATTTCGAAACAATTTCGAAACAATTACGAAACAATTACGAAATAAATTGAAAAATTTGTTTCGATTTTTAATTGCTCCTGCATGGCTCAATATCGGATTGTAAGCTAATTTAAATACGAATTAATAATGAATTACGAAATTAATGAACGAAACCGCCCAGCCCTAATATCTATATATATAAGAACCTTAAGGGCGTAATTAGGCGGTCAAAAACGGAGAAACTACCGGACAAAATCTCACCAAATTTGCCCTGGTAATACCTCTTCCCCCAAGGTATGACCAACAACCCTCAAAACACCAATACGCAACAACACAAACGCAGAATACCCGAAAAACATGGAGCATGCACAGAGGCCGCGGATGAGCCAGGGCAGCCTCTCTTCCGAGGCAGAGAGGGAGGCGCCTGGGGCGGGTAGACCTCGACATGAGGAGTGGGGATTGTGATGCTGGAGGCCTCGAGGTCTGCCCCCCTCTCTCTCTTTCCCCCCCCCCACAAGGCCTTTGGGCCTGCTCACCTCAAGGTCAACCTTTGGCATGGCAATGGATGCCTTTGGGCATCCTTCCCATTATTGAGGTGGCTTCCTGGGCCCTCCCACACAGCCAGAGCACAATCTAGAGAAACACAAATGTCACCTTCATTTGTGGGATGAACACAACTCAAAAACCACTGGGGGAATTGACACCAGATTTGGACACAAGACACCTAACAACCCAATGTATGTCCTTCACTCAAAAAGACACAGAAAAAACATATCAGAAGGAACTTAAAAAGCCAAAACAAAACACCCCAAAATTACAACGCATGTGCAAAACCACATATATATACACAAACACACATATATGCATATACACACACAAAACACATACACAGAAAGGGGGAAGGAAGGAGGGAAAGAAAGAAAGGTAGAGAAAGAAGGAAGGAGAGAAAGAGGGAAAGAAAGAGGGAAAGAAGGAGGGAAGGAGAGAAAGAAGGAAAGAAAGGAAGATAGAGAAGGAAGGAGAGAAAGAGGGAAAGGAGGGAAGGAAAGAAAGAAGGGTAGAGAAGGAAGGAAGGGGAGAGAAAGAGGGAAAGAAGGAGGGAAGGAGAGAAAGAAGGAAAGAAAGGAAGATAGAGAAGGAAGGAGAGAAAGAGGGAAAGGAGGGAAGGAAAGAAAGCAGGGTAGAGAAGGAAGGAAGGGGAGAGGAGGGAAAGAAGGAGAGAAGGAAAGAAAGAAAGGAAGATAGAGAAGGAAGGAAAGAGAGGAGGAGGGAAAGAAGGAGAGAAGGAAAGAAAGAAAGGAAGATAGAGAAGGAAGGAAAGAGAGGAGGAGGGGAAGGAAGGAAGGAAGGAAGGAAGGAAGGAAGGAAGGAAGGAAGGAAGGAGACAAGGAAGGATGAAACCAAACAGCAAAGGAAGCGAGAAAAGAAACAGGTAGAGAAGGAAGAAAGAAGAAGAGAAAGAAAAAGAGGGAAAGAAGGAAAGAGGGAGGGAAGGAAGGAGAGAGAAAAAGAAGGAGGAGAAAGAGGGAGGGAAGGTTTGCCACAGCAACGCGTGGCGGGTACAGCTAGTGATTTGTAATCTTTAAATATCTATGAACTTCTTATTGCTAAATTTAGAATAAAACTAAAGAGATCAGGGAAAATACACAGACCAGTTAGATATGATCTCACTAACATTCCTAGCGAATATACAGTGGAAGTGAAGAACAGATTTGAAGGACTAGATTTAGTAAACAGAATCCCAGAAGAACTATGGACAGAAGTCCGCGACATTGTTCAGGAGGCGGCAACAAAGTACGTTCCAAAGAAAAAGAAAACCAAGAAGGCAAAATGGTTGTCTGCTGAGACACTGGAAGTAGCCCAAGAAAGGAGGAAAGCAAAAGGAAACAGGAATAAGGGGAGATATGCCCAGTTAAATGCGCAATTCCAGAGGTTAGCCAGAAGAGATAAGGAACTATTTTTAAATAAGCAATGCATGGAAGTGGAAGAAGACAACAGAATAGGAAGGACAAGAGACCTCTTCCAGAAAATTAGAAACATTGGAGGTAAATTTCAGGCAAAAATTGGCATGATAAGAAACAAAGATGGCAAGGACCTAACAGAAGCTGAAGAGATCAAGAGAAGGTGGTGAGACTATACAGAAGATCTGTATAGGAAGGATAATAATATCGAGGATAGTTTTGATGGTGTGGTGAGTGAATTAGAACCAGACATCCTGAGGAGTGAGGTTGAATGGGCCTTAAGAAGCATTGCCAGCAGGAGACGACGGGATCCCAGCTGAACTGTTTAAAATCTTAAAAGATGATGCTGTCAAGGTGATGCATGCCATTTGCCAGCAAATATGGAAAACACAAGAATGGCCATCAGACTGGAAAAAATCAACTTATATCCCCATACCAAAAAAGGGAAATGCGAAAGACTGCTCCAACTTCCGTACAGTGGCCCTTATTTCTCATGCCAGTAAGGTAATGCTCAAGATCCTGCAAGGAAGACTCCAGCAATACATGGAGCGAGAGTTGCCAGATGTTCAAGCTGGGTTTAGAAAAGGCAGAGGAACGAGAGACCAAATTGCCAATATCCGCTGGATAATGGAGAAAGGCAGGGAGTTTCAGAAAAACATCTACTTCTGCTTCATTGACTATTCTAAAGCCTTTGACTGTGTGGATCATAATAAATTGTGGCAAGTTCTTAGTGGGATGGGCATCCCAAGCCCCCTTGTCTCTCTCCTGAGGAATCTGTACAGACAAGGCTGCATACTCTCACCCAACCTTTTTAACTTGTATGCAGAACACATCATGCGATGTGCGGGGATGGATGAATGCAAAGCTGGGGTGAAAATTGCTGGAAGAAACATTAACAACCTCAGATATGCAGATGACACCACTCTGATGGCCGAAAGCGAGGAGGAGCTGAGGAGCCTTCTAATCAAGGTGAAAGAAGAAAGCGCAAAAGCTGGGTTGCAGCTAAACATCAAAAAACCAAGATTATGGCAACAAGAATGATTGACAACTGGAAAATAGAGGGAGAAAATGTGGAGGCCGTGACAGACTTTGTATTTCTAGGTGCAAAGATTACTGCAGATGCAGACTGTGGCCAGGAAATCAGAAGACGCTTACTTCTTGGGAGGAGAGCAATGTCCAATCTCAATAAAATAGTGAAGAGTAGAGACATCAGACTGGCAACAAAGATCCGCCTAGTCAAAGCCATGGTATTCTCCATAGTCACCTACGGATGTGAGAGCTGGCCTTAGGGAAGGCTGAGCGAAGGAAGATCGATGCTTTTGAGCTGTGGTGTTGGAGGAAAGTGCTGAGAGTGCCTTGGACTGCGAGAAGATCCAACCAGTCCATCCTCCAGGAAATAAAGCCCGACTGCTCACTGGAGGGAAGGATATTAGAGACAAAGATGAAATACTTTGGCCACATCATGAGAAGACAGGAAAGTTAAGACAATTATGCTGGGGAAAGGGGAAGGCAAAAGGAAGAGGGGCCGACCAAGGGCAAGATGGATGGATGGCATCCTTGAAGTGACTGGACTGACCTTGAGGGAGCTGGGGGTGGTGACGGCCGACAGGGAGCTCTGGCGTGGGCTGGTCCATGAGGTCACGAAGAGTCGGAGACGACTGAACGAATGAACAACAATATATATATATATATATATGTATGTTTGTGAGTAATTAATAGGCCTGGGCGGTTTCGTTCGTTAATTTTGTAATTCGTTAAATATTCGTTATTTTTAGCAATTACAAAACGATTACAAAACATATTTTCAAACCTGGAAGTGTTTTTAAATATCGAAACGGCATCCTCCATCTTTTTTACGGGCTTCCGCCCGTTTCGGAAATGACGTTTTAGGGATGGAGGATGCTGGGTGCGCCGGGAGCCAATCCGGCGCTCCCAAGCACCGTGGCTCATTGTTATTGGGCGGGCTGCCCTTTAAAAGCGGCTCCGCGTGGCCGCATTGCTCATTGCGAAGGAGACGGGAGGTGCGGGAGGGAGGCTTGGCTTGGCTTGGCTTGCATTCATTCATTGCTTGGCTTCTTGCATTCATTCATGTTCGCTCCACAACAGGGCAAGCATTTCAACTGAAAAATATTTCTTTTATTCTTCAAAAAATTAAAAAAAACCTAAAAAAAGAAAAGACCCTTGTGTGCCTGTGTGTGCATTTCTCCCTGTCCTGTGGCTGTGTTCGCTCCACAAGAGGGCAAGGTTTTTGTTAATTTTCCATTTTTTAATATTACTGAAAAATATTTCTCTTTTATTTCTTCAAAAAATAATGAAGTTCGGGGAGCGTGATGCGCTATTCGCGGGGGGGCGCTACAATGAGATCGTTAATATTAACAAAAATTCGTAAATGTTACTGCCTCCCGAAGGAAAGTTTCGCACAATTAAATAGAAACGCAAAACCCCCCAAACGACCCGATTAGAAAACTTGTGTTTTACCCAGGATGAAATCACAAACACACACCACACAAACACAATTAATCACCCTATCTATATTGCGTCTACATCACACCAACAACTATATAAATAAAAGTCAGTTCGTTTTTGGTATCACAGAAATCAAAACCATGGGGAATGCACCAAATTGGCAAGACACTAACACAACATTATGTCTTATCCCCAAAACACTGATT
>NW_026844478.1:37788900-37826208 GCF_025583915.1 Anolis sagrei ordinatus | reverse complement strand
TAAACTACCTAGCCTGACTTTCTCCTGGGGCCCTGCCACCCTGGATGGCAAGGTAAGGGATCTTTACAGTGGGCAACCACTGCAATGTAGTCTTTTGAGTATTAGGCTAAGATTTGGGGAGATCAGGGTTTGGGATGTGATGAGTTCCATGGCTCTCCATCCTTCAAAAGAGGCTGAAGTGTTCTACTAGGGGGAAAGGTCTCCATGTGGCCACGGTGGTCCACACTCTGGTTACATCCTGTATAGACTACTGCAACACTCTCTACGTGGGGTTGCCTCTGAAGACTGCCCGGAAGCTGCAATTAGTCCAACGAGCGACAGCCAGATTACTAAGAGGAGCGGGGTACAGGGAGCATATGACTCCTCTAACTGCGTCAGCTCCACTGGCTGCCAATTAGCTTCCGAGCACAATTCAAAGTGCTGGTGTTGACCTATAAATCCCTAAAAGACTCCGGGCCAGTTTACCTGTCCGACGGATTCTCCCCTATGAACCATCAAGGTTGTTAAGATCTTCTGGAGGGGCCCTGCTCTCGGTCCCACCACCCTCGCAGTTGCGTCTGGTGGGGACGAGGGACAGAGCCTTCTCGGTGGTGGCCCCTCAGCTCTGGAACTCTCTCCCACTGGAGATTAGAACTGCCTCTTCTCTCCTGACTTTTAGAAAGCTGGTGAAAACTTGGGTCTGGAATTTTGCGTTTGATGAGTGAGTCAATAACTCTTGACCACACGGACGGATGGTGATGAATTGTGATTTCATTTTGACGCCTTGGCCTTATGTAATTATTAGGCTTGGGTAACCACGGAAAAATTTGGTTCTAAACTTGTTTTGTTTTTAGGGGGGCCCTTGCGTTTTGTTTTTTTAAAGAATTCCGAAATTTTCCTTTAAAAAAAGTTCGAAATATACGAAATTTCATAAAATTATGAATCGATTCGTTAATGGCGGATGCGATTGCACAATATGCTAAAAAAAACCCTCCAAATGGGACAGGGGGAACTTCTAAAGCTTCCCTCTCCCTCTGTTGTTGACTGTGGGTGTGATAATTTATTTTTCATCACTGATAAAACAAACAACAACCCTAAAACTTGCACCAGACATACGGAAATAATTACGAAACAATTTCGAAACAGTTTCGAAACAATTACGAAACAATACGAAATAAATTGGAAAAATTGTTTCGAGTTTTAATTACTCCTCACAGTAGTCCTGCATGGCTCAATATTGGATCGTAAGCTAATTTAAATACGAATTAATAACGAATTACGAAATTAACGAACGAAACTGCCCAAGCCTAGTAATTATATGATTGCTTTTAATATATTTTATGTTTTAGGGTGTTATGGGGTGTGATGTTTTAAACTATTGTTTATGAATCTTTGTTGTAAACCAGCCTGAGTCCCTCTCTGGAGGTCGAGAAGACCGGTATATAAAAATTCTGAATAAATAAACAAATAAATATGTGACGAGTATTGCCCTCCAGGCCAGGAAAGCCCTCTGACTTTAAACACCACACATCTGAGTAGAAATGCAAGCAGTTTATTGAAGATATTTTAAAAGCAGTGACAGTAAAAAGCACTCCATAAAAATAGGTAAACAAATTAGGTAGAAAGATAAGCAGGAACAAATAGTCCAGTTAATTGGTCCATCAAAGTTCATGAAAAACAAAGGCAGAAACTTCAAAGGTAAAATTCCAAAACTTGAATCATGAAACAAAGGCACTTAACACATGAATCTATCAAAGTAATGCTTCTAAGGTACAGGAAAGATGTTTTGACTCAATTCCAAATGATGCTTTGTCTGACTACAGATTCTATACTTGACACTTTTATCCCCTAATTGCTCTATGCCCCAAGCAGCCAGAAATGGGATTTGTTTCAGCCTTGACTCTCTTATCAGTCTCTCTTTTAGCCTAGTGGAATGCCTGAGAGATTGGTTTGTTTTTCTATGCTCACTCAAAACATCCCATCTATCTACTGGCTCATTAATTTCTGCAGCTGGTCCAAGTGCTGAGCTATTCTCAGGCTCCAAATCGTGGGAATTCTCTGGTGGCAATTCAGGGACCACATTATCATCCCAAAAACATTCTCATCAGAAGAGACACTTTGGACAGGAATCCCAGTGTCATTCTCTGCATCAATAGCCACCTCATCATTAGAAACATCATTAGCTACATGAACCTCATTGTCATTCCCAACATCCAGAGTACCCTGATCATTAGACACAATCACAGGCTGAACTCCAACAATGAGGTTGATTGTGGATTTCCCTCCTTTCAGAACACTTCCAACCAAGGAGGGCTATGCATGATGGCCAGAAGTAGTTCAACTCATGTGATGAGCTCCATACCTCTCCATGCTTGAAAAGAGTCTGAAGTGTCCTACCAGGGGGAAATGTCTCAATGTGATGAGGTTGATTGCTGGAGTTCCCTTCTTTATAACACTTTTGCCTCTTTTCAACCATGAAGGACTACACACGATGGCTGGAAGTAGTTTAACTCATGTGATGAGCTCCATACCTCTCCATGCTTGAAAAGAGGCTGAAGTGTCCTAATGGGGGTGGGGGAGGGAGGTCTCCATGTGATGAGGTCCATTGTGGAGTTCCCTCCTTACCAGACACTTCAGCCTTTTTCCAACCAAGGAGGGCTATTCATGATGACCTGAAGTAGTTTAATTCATGTGATGATCTCCATGCCTCTCCATGCTTGAAAAGAGGCTGAAATGTCCAACAAGGGGGAAATGTCTCAATGTGATCAAGTTTATTGCTTGAATCCTCTTCTTTATAACACTTCTGCCTCTTTTCAACCATGGAGGACTACACATGATGGCTGGAAGTAGTTTAACTCATGTGATGAGCTCCGTACCTCTCCATGCTTGAAAAGAGGCTGAAGTGTCCTACCTGGGGGGAAATGTCTCCATGTGATGAGGTTGATTGTAGATTTCCCTCCTTTCAAGACACTTCTGTTTCTTTTCAACCAAGGAAGACTATGCATGATGGTGGGAAGTCGTTCAACTCATGTTATGAGCTCCATGCCTCTCCATGCTTGAAAAGTATCTGAAGTGTCCTACCAGGGGGAAATGTCTCAATGTGATGAGGTTGATTGCTGGAGTTCCCTTCTTTATAACACTTCTGCCTCTTTTCAACCACAGAGGACTACACATGATGGCTGGAAGTATTTTAACTCATGTGATGAGCTCCGTACCTCTCCATGCTTGAAAAGAGGCTGAAGTGTCCTACCTGAGGGGAAATGTCTCAATGCGATGAGGTCAATTGTGGAGTTCCCTCTTTTCAGGACACTTCTGCCTCTTTCCAACCAAGGAGGGCTATGCATGATGGCCAGAAGTAGTTCAACTCATGTGATGAGCTCTGTGCCTCTCCGTGCTTGAAAAGAGTCTGAAGTGTCCTACCAGGGGGAAATGTCTCCATGTGATGAGGTCCATTGTGGAGTTCCCTCTTTTCAGGACACTTCTACCTCTTTCCAACCAAGGAGGGCTATGCATGATGGCCAGAAGTAGTTCAACTCATGTGATGAGCTCTGTGCCTCTCCATGCTTGAAAAGAGGCTGAAGTGTCCTACCAGGGGGAAATGTCTCCATGTGATGAGGTCCATTGTGGAGTTCCCTCTTTTCAGGACACTTCTACCTCTTTCCAACCAAGGAGGGCTATGCATGATGGCCAGAAGTAGTTCAACTCATGTGATGAGCTCCGTGCCTCTCCATGCTTGAAAAGAGGCTGAAGTGTCCTACCAGGGGGAAATGTCTCCATGTGATGAGGTCCATTGTGGAGTTCCCTCTTTTCAGGACACTTCTACCTCTTTCCAACCAAGGAGGGCTATGCATGATGGCCAGAAGTAGTTCAACTCATGTGATGAGCTCCGTGCCTCTCCATGCTTGAAAAGAGGCTGAAGTGTCCTACCAGGGGGAAATGTCTCCATGTGATGAGGTCCATTGTGGAGTTCCCTCTTTTCAGGACACTTCTACCTCTTTCCAACCAAGGAGGGCTATGCATGATGGCCAGAAGTAGTTCAACTCATGTGATGAGCTCTGTGCCTCTCCATGCTTGAAAAGAGGCTGAAGTGTCCTACCAGGGGGAAATGTCTCAATGCGATGAGGTCAATTGTGGAGTTCCCTCTTTTCAGGACACTTCTGCCTCTTTCCAACCAAGGAGGGCTATGCATGATGGCCAGAAGTAGTTCAACTCATGTGATGAGCTCTGTGCCTCTCCATGCTTGAAAAGAGGCTGAAGTGTCCTACCAGGGGGAAATGTCTCAATGCGATGAGGTCAATTGTGGAGTTCCCTCTTTTCAGGACACTTCTACCTCTTTCCAACCAAGGAGGGCTATGCATGATGGCCAGAAGTAGTTCAACTCATGTGATGAGCTCTGTGCCTCTCCATGCTTGAAAAGAGGCTGAAGTGTCCTACCAGGGGGAAATGTCTCCATGTGATGAGGTCCATTGTAGATTTCCCTCCTTTCAAGACACTTCTCTTTCCAACCATGGAGGGCCAGGGCCATGCATGATGGCCAGAAGTAGTTCAACTCATGTGATGAGCTCCATGCCTCTCCATGCTTGGAAAGTATCTGAAGTGTCCTACCAGGGGGAAATGTCTCCATGTGATGAGTGTCCTACGACTGGGAAATCTCTCTGTGTGATGTCTACTTCATGAGCTACCTTCATAGACATAGACATGGATTCTTGTAGTCCAAGTTCTGATGAAGTAGACATTAAGTCTGGGAAAGTTTTGCTTTCTCTTCTTTCTCTCAATCTCAGGTTGACATTTCAGGAAACTGTGGGTGGAAATTGTGCAAAGACCTTAAATAGCAGGGAAGGTTTTAAAATTATCTTCCAGCATGCTCTCATGCTTTTCTCTAGAGCCAGAGCGAGGGCTGTAGGCAACAATGGAAGAGAGGATATGGGCAGAGGTTGACCTCAAGCCCTGTGCAATTGTTCATCTCTTCTTCAGGGTGGAACATGTTTCTGAAGTTTGTCTGCTTGAAACAGAAATCAAGGAAACAAGGTGCACTCCTGCGTTGTAGAATCTGTTGCTGAGAACCAAATTACTCCCCTGAGCAGTTGTTCCGACTCGACATCTTGCTTGGTATCGAGCGGTTCGAAATGCCGAGGAATATTCTGCCTGCTTAAAATCGGAGAAGCTGCCTCAAAAAGGGCCTCTGTTCGCGAAGTTAAATAAAGCAATAAAGTCCAGGGCTAAAGTGATGTTTAAAAATTAAACATAAAAATGGGTCCATGCTCTGCATTACCAAAATTTAAGTCCGTATTGCATTGCACGGGAATGATCCAAGGTAGAATCATAGAATCATAGAATCAAAGAGTTGGAAGAAACGTCCTGGGCCGTCATCCAGTCCAACCCCATTCTGCCAAGAAGCAGGAATATTGCATTCAAATCACCCCTGACAGATGGCCATCCAGCCTCTGTTTAAAAGCTTCCAAAGAAGGAGCCTCCACCACACTCCGGGGCAGAGAGTTCCACTGCTGAACGGCTCTCACAGTCAGGAAGTTCTTCCTCATGTTCAGGTGGAATCTCCTCTCTTGTAGTTTGAAGCCATTCTTCCATTGCGTCCTAGTCTCCAAGGAAGCAGAAAACAAGCTCCCTCCCTCCTCCTTGTGGCTTCCTCTCACATATTTATACATGGCTATCATATCTCCTCTCAGCCTTCTCTTCTTCAGGCTAAACATGCCCAGCTCCTTAAGCCGCTCCTCATAGGGCTTGTTCTCCAGACCCTTGATCATTTGAGTCGCCCTCCTCTGGACACATTCCAGCTTAGAGTCAATCTCTCTCTTGAATTGTGGTGCCCAGAATTGGACACAATATTCCAGGTAAAGTGGTCTAACCAAAGCGGAATAGAGCATGGGGAGCAGGACTTCCCTAGATCTAGACACTAGGCTCCTATTGATGCAGGCCAAAATCCCATTGGCTTTTTTTGCCGCCACATCACATTGTTGGCTCATGTTTAACTTGTTGTCCACGAGGACTCTAAGATCTTTTTCACACGTACTGCTCTATTAGCGTAGCTAATAGCTAGTGATATTGACTTGGTCTTTCTTTAATGTGTAGCGTGACTTAGCTTGGAAAGGAATTGTAACAGAGACTGGGCTTTAAAGAAAAACAGTAACAAGTTTATTGAAATGTAGAAGGAGCTTGATGGTTTCAATGTTTCTTACTCTTAGAGGCACATATTTATTTACTTTATTTATTTATTTACTTTATTTATATACCGCTTTTCTCAGCCCTCAGGCGGCTCAAAGCGGTGAACAACATCGATACAAAACATCACGAGACAAGTATAGGGCAATTAAAAACAATTGTAACATAAATCATTAAACATCAGTATAACAATCATTAGCGCCTCAACAGTAAAATCAGAATCCAGTTCTCATCATCCATTATTCCATTCCTATGTTCAATTACACTGTTTAATCAAATGCTTGTTCGAACAGCCAGGTCTTGGGCATGTTTAGCCTGAAGAAGAGAAGGCTGAGAGGAGATATCATAGCCATGTATAAATATGTGAGAGGAAGCCACAGGGAGGAGGGAGCAAGCTTGTTTTCTGCTTCCTTGGAGACTAGGACACGGAACAATGGCTTCAAACTACAAGAGAGGAGATTCCATCTGAACATGAGGAAGAACTTCCTGACTGTGAGAGCCGTTCAGCAGTGGACCTCTCTGCCCCGAAGTGTGGTGGAGGCTCCTTCTTTGGAAGCTTTTAAACAGAGGCTGGATGGCCATCTGTCAGGGGTGATTTGAATGCAATATTCCTGCTTCTTGGCAAGGGGGTTGGACTGGATGGCCCATGAGGTCTCTTCCAACTCTTTGATTCTATGATTCTATGATTCTAACAGTACCCCTTACTGACAATATCAAGGTATGAGGAAATGTTATAAATGTAACCTATGAAGATATGTGCCTCTAAGAGTAAGAAACATTGAAACCATCAAGCTCCTTCTACATTTCAATAAACTTGTTACTGTTTTTCTTTAAAGCCCGGTCTCTGTTACAATTCCTTTCCAAGTTAAGTCACGCTACACATTAAAGAAAGACCAAGTCAATATCACTAGCTATTAGCTACGCTATCAAATTAATAAACCCTTACAAAGTGGTGGCTTCTTTACAAACTTCTTCACAAATTGGTGAAATCTTTACATTTTCGAACCACGAGTGGAAGCAAATTCCATGAGTACGGAAGACTGACTGTATACTTGAGGCTAGGAAACAAATATTTGCCATCTCTTGTTCAACGTCTGGACATCTAACTGCTTATTCTGTTCATGAATGAATATCCTACACATGCCAACTTCAATCACGTATTTCGTTGGACATATGGCCAGCTTATATTAATGAATATAATTAACCCAGGACTGTATCTTATGTACTCTCCACTTTTTTTTTTACTTGTGCTTCCTTTTTTGGATCTGCAACTGTTCATTCATTTAAAAAATGAAAAAAAAAGAGGATTCTAAGAAATTCTAAGAAATGTGAAGCTTAGCAATCTTATAACCCTCTATATCAGTGTTACCGGGGGGGGGGGGGTCATGGGGGTTGGTCATGGGGGTTCTGTGTGGGAAGTTTGGCCCAATTCTATCATTGGTGGGGTTCAGAATTCTCTTTGATTGTAGGTGAGCTATAAATCCCAACAACTACAACTCCCAAATATCAAGGTCTATTTTCCCCAAACTCCACCAGTGTTCACATTTGGGCATATTGAGTATCTGTGCCAAGTTTGGTCCCGATCCATCATTATGAGTTCACAGGGCTCTCTGGATGAAGGTGAACTACAACTCCAACACATAAGGTCAATGCCTGCCAAGAACTTCCACTATTTTCTGTTCGTCATGGGAGTTCTGTGTGCCAAGTTTGGTTCAATTCCATCATTGGTGGAGTTCAGAATGCTCTTTGATTGTAGATGAACTATAAATCCCAACAACTACAACTCCCAAATGTCAAGGTCTCTTTTCCCCACACTCCACTAATGTTCACATTTGGGCATATTGAGTATCTGTGCCAAGTTTGGTCCCGATCCATCATTATGAGTTCACAGGGCTCTCTGGATGAAGGTGAACTACAACTCCAACACATAAGGTCAATGCCCGCCAAGCACTTCCACTATTTTCTGTTCGTCATGGGAGTTCTGTGTGCCAAGTTTGGTTCAATTCCATCATTGGTGGAGTTCAGAATGCTCTTTGATTGTAGATGAACTATAAATCCCAGCAACTGCAACTCCCAAATGTCAAGGTCTATTTTCCCAAACTCTACCAGTGTTCACATTTGGGCAAATTGAGTATCAATTCCAAGTTTGGTCCATATTCACCATTGTTTGAGTCCACAGTGCTCTCTGGATGTAGTTGAACTACAACTCTAAATTTCAAGGTCAGTGCCCACCAGCAACTACAACTCCCAAATGTCAAGGTCTATTTTCCCCACACTCCACTAATGTTCACATTTAGGCATATTGTATTCATGCCAAGTTTGGTCTGGATCCATCATTATTTGACTCCACAGTGCTCTCTGGATGAAGGTGAACCACAGCTCCAAAATGCAAGGTCAATGCTCACCAAACCTTTCCAGTATTTTCTGTTGGTCATAGGAGTTCTGTGGTCCAAGTTTGGTTCAATTCCATCATTGATGGAATTCAGAATGATCTTTGATTGTAGGTGAACTATAAATCCCAGCAACTGGAACTCCCAAATGTCAAGGTCTATTTTCCCCCAAACTCCAGCAGTGCTCACATTTGGGCATAGCAAGCATTCATGCCAAGTTTGGTCCAGATCCACCATTGTTTGAGTCCACAGTGCTCCCTGGTTGTAGGTGAACTACAACTACAAAACTTAAGGTCAATGCCTGTAATCAACTACAACTCCCAAATATAAAGGCCTATTTTCCTCAAACTCTACCAGTGTTCACATTCGGGCATATTGAGTATTTGTGCCAAATTTGGTTCAGATCCACCATTGTTTGCGTCTGCAGTGCTTTCTGGATGTAGGTGAACTACAACTCCCAAACTCAAGTTCAGTGCCCACCAAACCCTTCCAATATTTTATGTTGGTCATGGGAGTTCTGTGTGCCAAACAATACTAATATTGTTCTATGCTAATAATTATATTGTATGTACATATAATATTGATCATAATATTGTAATACAATGTAATATTAATAATACAATACAATAATATAATAAGTATATATATTATATTACATGTAATATTACTAATAATATTGTACTATTTTCCCCAAATTCTACCAGTGTTCACATTTGGGTATATTGAGTATTCATGTCAAGTTTGGTCCAGATCCATCATTGTTTGAGTTCACAGTGCTCTCTGGATGTAGGTGAACTACAACTCCCAAACTCAAGGTCAATGCACACCAGCAACTACAGCTCCCAAATGTCAAGGTCTGTTTTCCCCAAACTCCACAAATGTTCATGTTTGGGCATATTACTGTGTGCCAAGTTTGGTTCAATTCCATCATTGGTGGAGTTCAGAATGCTCTTTGATTGTAGGTGAACTATCAATCCCAGCAACTACAACTCCAAATGTCAAGGTCTATTTCCCCCAAACTCTACCAGTGTTCACATTTGGGCAAATTGAGTATTCATGCCAAGTTTGGTCCAGATTCACCATTGTTTGAGTCCACAGTGCTCTCTGGGTGTAGATGAACTACTACTCTAAATTTCAAGGTCAGTGCCCACCAGCAACTACAACTCCCAAATGGCAAGGTCTATTTCCCCCAAACTCCACCAGGCTTCACATTTGGGCATATTGAGTATCCATGCCAAGTTTGGTGCTGATCCATCATTATTTGACTCCACAGTGCTCTCTGGATGAAGGTGAACTACAACTCCAAAACATAAGGTCAACGCCCACCAAGTACCAGTATTTTCTGTTGGTCATGGGAGTTCTGTGTGCCAAGTTTGATTTAATTCCATCATTGGTGGAGTTCAGAATGCTCTTTGATTGTAGGTGAACTATAAATCCCAGCAACTGCAACTCCCAAATGTCAAGGTCTATTTTCCCCAAACTCCACCAGTATTCACATTTGGGTATAGTGAGTATTTGTGCCAAGCTTGATCCAGATCCACCATTGTTTGAGTCCACAGTGCTCCCTGGTTGTAGGTGAACTACAACTCCAAAACTTAAGGTCAATGCCCATCATCAACTACAACTCCCAAATCTCAAGGTCTATTTTCCCCAAACTCCACTAGTGTTCACATTCGGGCATAGTGCGTATTAGTGCCAAATTTGGTCCTGATCCATTATTATTTGAGTTCGCAGTGCTGTCTGGATGTAGGTGAACTACAACTCCAAAACTTAAGGACAATGCCCATCATCAACTACAACTCCCAAAACTCAAGGTCTATTTTCCCCAAACTCCACTAGTGTTCAAATGTGGGCATAGTGTGTATTAGTGCCAAGTTTGGTCCAGATCCATCATTGTTTGGGTTCACAGTGCTCTCTGGATGTAGGTGAACTACAACTCCCAAACTCAAGGTCAATGCCCACCAACCTTCTATGTTTTCTGTTGGTCATGGGAGTCCTGTGTGCCACGTTTGGTTCAATTCCATCATTGGTGGAGTTCAGAATGCTGTTTGATTATAGATGAACTCTAAATCCCAGCAATGTTAACTCCCAAATGAGAAAATCCATCTTCCTTGTTTCAAAAGGAATAGACCAAAACTCTAAAATTACAACAGCAAAACAACAGGGAGGAAACAATCAGGAACATCTAATCACCTCTCAACAAAAGATTGCCCCAGGCACTAACAAGCCACACCAAACAACTGCCAGGCCATCAAATGCTAATCAAGATGGTCAGTTGAAACATTCACACCTAGCTCCAACAGACAAGAGTCCTTCGTCCCACCCTGGTCATTCCACAGATATATAAACCCACTTTCTTAATTCCAACAGACCTCACTACCTCTGAGGATGCTTGCCATAGATGCAGGCGAAACGTCAGGAGAGAATGCCTCTAGAACATGGCCATACAGCCCGAAAAAACCTACAAAGCTTAGCTAGGGTTTAAGTTACCTTTGGAAACTGTAGAGCGTTGCAGAGCGACTGGCCGGAAAGCCTTTCTGACAGAAAAGGATAAAACATCTCTCCATAAGCATTTGAAATTGCACTAATTCTTCCTGCTGCTTATACATTCATTGACATAAATACGATCTGAAATATTCTTGAGTCATTCAGGACCGATTTGCATTGGGCATCATGATGTGTGCTTGGCATTGTGGGAAATGGCAAAGACTTTCTTGGTTGTTGGGCATGGCTTCCTACGGAAAGCTTTGATGCGGCAGGAAATGGATCCTTCATCTTTTGGTCCACAACGTAACCAACGTTTGGTTCAGCGGTTTCCTAACAACCACTGCTGGGTGGCTGCCTCCCTCCTTTTTGTTTGACCGGGAACAAAAAGGACTTGCTTGAAGCGTTTGAGAGCTCTTTACCCTTTGAGATATCCCGCTGTTCTCGGGGATGGCGCAGAGTCCGTTTTGTCCTTACGATTTTTGAAGTAAAATTCAACGGCAAGTCTGGTTGACTCAGGCTCTTGAAATTGGTGGAGCACCATCCCATCTTCTGATTACACTGTTCTACAAATTTTCAGTTTTTCTCAGTTGCGGAAACGAAATGTGCTGTTTCTTAATAAATTTAACATGCTGAATTCAAATATAATAATTAAACGCTGAGCAGCATTCCGTGGACACAGATACTAAAAGACAAGGGAGTTACGGATGGATGGGAATTTCTCAAGAGTGAAATACTCAAGGCGCAATTGCAAACTGTGCCAACAAAGAGAAAAAATAGGACAAGTGCAAAGAAGCCAGAATGGATGTCCAAAGAACTTCTAACTGTGCTAAAACACAAAAGAGACATGCACAAGAAGTGGAAAAAGGGAGAAATCACCAAAGAAGAATTCAAACAAATAGCCAACACCTGTAGGGAAAAGGTCCGCAAGGCTAAAGCACAAAACGAGCTCAGGCTTGCCAGGGACATTAAAAACAATAAAAAGGGATTCTTTTCTTATGTCAGTAGAAAAAGGAAAAACAAGGAGGCGATAGGACCTCTTCGAGGAGAAGATGGGGCAATGCTGACAGGGGATAGGGAAAAGGCAGAACTACTTAATGCCTTCTTTGCCTCGGTCTTCTCACAAAAAGAGAGTCTTCAACCTCAGCAAGATGGAGTGGATGAGGGATTGGAGGACATCCAACCCCAAATTGGGAAAGAAGTCGTCCAGGAATACCTGGCCGCTCTTAATGAGTTCAAGTCCCCAGGGCCAGATCAACTACACCCCAGAGTATTGAAGGAACTAGCGGAAGTCATTTCGGAACCATTGGCAACCATCTTTGAGAGTTCTTGGAGAACGGGAGAAGTTCCAGCAGATTGGAGGAGGGCCAATGTGGTCCCAATCTTCAAGAAGGGAAAAAAGGATGACCCAAACAACTACCGTCCGGTCAGCCTCACGTCGATACCGGGCAAGATTCTGGAAAAGATTGTTAAGGAAGCGGTCTGCAAACACTTATAAACAAATGCAGTCATCGCTAATAGTCAACATGGATTTATCAAAAACAAGTCATGCCAGACTAATCTGATCTCTTTCTTCGATAGAGCTACAAGCTGGGTAGATGCGGGAAATGCCGTGGATGTAGCGTACCTGGATTTCAGTAAGGCCTTCGACAAGGTCCCCCATGACCTTCTGGCAAGGAAACTAGTCCAATGTGGGCTAGGCAAAACTACGGTGAGGTGGATCTGTAATTGGTTAAGTGGACGAACACAGAGAGTGCTCACTAATACTTCCTCTTCATCTTGGAAAGAAGTGACAAGTGGAGTGCCGCAGGGTTCCGTCCTGGGCCCGGTCCTGTTCAACATCTTTATTAATGACTTAGATGAAGGGCTATAAGGCATGATCATCAAGTTTGCAGACGACCAAATTGGGAGGGAGAGCCAATACTCCAGAGGACAGGAGCAGGACTCAAAGGGATCTTGACAGATTAGACAGATAATGGGCCAAAACTAACAAAATGAAGTTCAACAGTGACAAATGCAAGATACTACACTTTGGCAGAAAAAATGAAATGCAAAGATACAGAATGGGGGATGCCTGGCTCGAGAGCAGTACGTGTGAAAAAGATCTTGGAGTCCTCGTGGACAACAAGTTAAACATGAGCCAACAATGTGATGTGGCGGCAAAAAAGCCAATGGGATTTTGGCCTGCATCAATAGGAGCATAGTGTCTAGATCTAGGGAAGTCATGCTCCCCATGCTCTATTCTGCTTTGGTTAGACCACACCTGGAATATTGTGTCCAATTCTGGGCACCACAATTCAAGAGAGATATTGACAAGCTGGAATGTGTCCAGAGGAGGGCGACTAAAATGATCAAGGGTCTGGAGAACAAGCCCTATGAAGAGCGGCTTAGGGAACTGGGCATGTTTAGCCTGAAGAAGAGAAGGCTGAGAGGAGATATGATAGCCATGTATAAATATGTGAGAGGAAGCCACAGGGAGGAGGGAGCAAGCTTGTTTTCTGCTTCCTTGGAGACTAGGACGCGAAACAATGGCTTCAAACTACAAGAGAGGAGATTCCATCTGAACATGAGGAAGAACTTCCTGACTGTTCAGCAGTGGAACTCTCTGCCCCGGAGTGTGGTGGAGGCTCCTTCTTTGGAAGCTTTTAAACAGAGGCTGGATGGCCATCTGTCAGGGGTGATTTGAATGCAATATTCCTGCTTCTTGGCAGAATGGGGTTGGACTGGATGGCCCAGGAGGTCTCTTCCAACTCTTTGATTCTATGATTCGTTTTTTGGGGGGGTTGCGTTTCGATTTCTAAAAGAATTCCGAAATTTTTCTTTTAAAAAGTTCGATATTTATGAAATTTTGTAAATTACAAAACAATACGAAACAATTACGAAACAATTTCAAAACAATAACGAATCGATTCGTTAATGGCGGGCGCGACCGCGCAATACGCTAAAAAACCTCCAAATGGGACAGGGGGAACTTCTGAAGCTTCCCTCTCCCTCTGTTGTTGACTGTTGGTGTGATATTTATATTTTTTTTTCACTGATTAAACAAACAACAACTATAAAACTTGCCCCAGACATGCGTAAATAATAACGAAACGATTTCAAAACTATAACGAAACAAATACAAAACGAATTCGAAACAATTACGAAACGAATTTAAAAATTCGTTTTGTTTTTTAGTTGCTCCTGAATGGTTCGTTATCGCTTCGTTATAAAAAAAACCGAATTTTTAACGAGTTGCGAAATTACGAAACGAAACCGCCCAGCCCTAGTCTTTATTTATTTATTTACTTTACTTTACTTATATACCGCTGTTCTCAGCCCAAAGGCGACTCACAGCGTTTCACAACAAATAAGAACAGCAAAAATTCAATGCTACAGTGTAAAAACAGTTAACAACCTAACATATTACATAATTAGTAAACAATTACTACAATAATCATTCACTATTCACTATCGTCTCATCATCAAAAACATGATCCAGATTCGTCATCCATTATTCCGTTCCAATGTTCATTAACCAATCATTGCACTAATTATTCGAACGCCTGCTCAACAGCCAGGTCTTCACTTTACTGCGGAATACCATTAGAGATAGTGCTAGTCTAATGTCCGTGGGAAGGGCGTTCCACAGACGAGGAGCCACCACCGAGAAGGCCCTATCTCTCGTCCCCGCCAGCCGTGCTTGAGAAGCAGGCGGGATCGAGAGCAGGGTCTCCCCGGAAGATCTCAAAGTCCTGGTGGGTTCATAGGCAGAGATGCGGTCGGAAAGCTAGCTTGGGCCAGAACCGTTTAGGGCTTTAAAGGCCAACGCCAGCACTTTGAATTCAGCCCGGTAGCAGATCGGTAGCCAGTGGAGTTGGTGCAACAGGGGGGTTGTATGCGCTCCGCTCCTGTTAGAATCATGGCTGCCGAACGTTGGACTAGTTGGAGCTTCCGAGCCATCTTCAAAGGCAACCCCACGTAGAGAGCGTTGCAGTAGTCTAAACGGGATGTAACCAGAGCGTGGACTACCGTGGCCAAGTCAGACTTCCCAAGGTACAGGCGCAGCTGGCGCACAAGCTTTAGTTGTGCGAATGCTCCCCTGACCACCGCCGAGACCTGGGGTTCCAGGATGAGTCCAGGGTCACACCCAAGCTGCGAACCTGCGTCTTCAGGGGGAGTGCAACCCCATCCAACACAGGCTGTAACCCTATGCCCTGTTCTTTGCCAGGAGGCAGAGACTAATCAGACTCTTTAAAGAGTTCGTTACTCTGGCGAGACAGAGAGAAGCACCCAATCCCTGATTTTTCCCAATAAAAGGTCTCACCAAGTGGAAGGAAGTGCCACCGAGATGTTTTATTAGCGATTCAGCTGAAAAGGATGCAGAGCGGCAATCATTCGCCAAGCAGAGCATGTGGTTACAGAAGTAAAGGCCATTTTTATAGAAAATACAGAGTTGTGAGTTTCAAAATTCCCACTCCCCCCTCCCGCCCAGCTCGAAGGGGATTGGCTGATGCGCAAACATCTGGGAGGACGCTTGGCCGTCCCCCATGCATCAGGGCCAATAACAGGGCTTTCGCGGGGTGCCAGAACCAATCAGGAGGCTCCTGCTGCCTCGACGCTCCAGCAAATCAGAAGGGAGGGAGGTGGGATGAAGGGAGACAATGCATTCTGGAGTGGATTATGGAGTTTTAATGTCCTTAGGCTTATCGAGTCCGGGGATCGGCCTGCCAGAGAAGCTACTTTATTGTCCTGAGATGGGTCTGTGATAAGCATTGATGGCTTAATCCGGTTTCTCCTCTTACAATCAGATAGGGCACAAAGGGGAAACTTTTGTGAATGTCGTTAGTGGAAAGATTTGAAAGAAAAATGGCTTGGAGGAAAAGAGGACTTTCCTAAGGTCATATTCCCCCCATTGTTATATGATTAAAAAGTCTGCCAAATGGAAATCCTAATGGTGGCCTAACTTTGAAGTCAAAAGGATTTCCTTTAGGAAAGTAAAACCTCTTGGAAGATCCATATTAATAAGCCTCTAGCCTTGCGTCTTTTGTTATATGCCGCCTCAGACGGGTAACCGTTGGAGACTCTGTATTATCTGACATTTTTGTTATTTGACATTCCGCCAGCTCTTTTATGTCAGATAACCGAGACTCTACTGTAATGACTTCTGAAACTTTTATAAAAGGATTGCACATGCCTTAACTTTATGGTAGGTCTTCACTGTATCCCGGAACATTTCAGAGCCTGCTCCTTTGCTCATTTTTGATTTGCTGTAGTCGACCACTATCTTTTGACCCACCGCCTTCCTACTGTTGGAGTCAGGGGGAGAGCTTTAAACTGGCTGTCCTCCTTCCTTCACAACTGTGGACAGTGAGTGGAGAGGGGAGGCCTGGTCTCTGAGAGGTCCCCTCTCTCTCTCTTGTGGGGTTCCTCAGGGGGCCATCCTCTCCCCTCTCTTGTTGAACATCTATATGTGACCACTTGCTCAGCTGGTTCAAGGTTTTTGGCTGGAGTGTGACCAGTACGCGGATGACACTCAGCTGGTGCTGAAGATGGAAGGCTGACCGGACTCTGTACCCGATTGTTTCCATCAGTGCCTCGAGGCCGTTACTGGATGGCTGCGTGCCAGCAGGTGGAGGGTGAATCCAGCAAAGACGGAGATCCTATGGCTGGGTCGACCGGGCAGTGGGGACATCCAGCTGCCTACCCTGGATGGCGAGGCATTATGCCCGTCATCGTTGGTCAAGAGTCCGGGTGTCCTTTTGGACCCTCTGCTGACGATGGAGGCCCAGGTCTCTCTCCGCCGTGAGCAGAACTGCCTTCTTTCACCTGCGGCAGGCTAGTCGGCTGGCCCCCTCCCTGTCCAGGGATGCCCTGGCTATGGTGATCCAGGCCACGGTCATCTCCAGACTGGACTGCTGTAACACCCTCTACATTGGCCTTCCTCTGTCGGTGACCCAGAAGGTCAAGTTGGTACAAAACGCAGCTGCTCGGCTTCTTGCGGGAATCCCGATGAGATGCCACATCACCCCAATCTTACTACAGCTGCATTGGTTACCCATTGAGCACTGGATCACTTTCAAAGGGATGGGACTCACCTTGAAGGCCTTGCATGGTCTGGGGCCGATGTACCTGAGGGACCGCCTCACCCCCTACCAACCCCAGAGATCCCTCCGTTCTGAGGACCAAGATCTGTTGGAAATTCCCAGTGTCGAGACCTTGCGTCTAACAGCAACCAGACGCGGAGCCTTCACAGTAGTGGCACCATCACTCTGGAATACTCTGCCACCTGAAGTCCGTGCCTTGTGGGACCTATCAGCTTTCTGCAGGGCATGTCAGACGTATCTGTTTCGACAGTAGGCTTGGGCAATCAAGAAAAAAATGGTTCTAAGCTCGTTTCGTTTCTAGGGTGCGCTAGCGTTTCGAAATTCTGAGGACTTCCGAAATTTAAGATTTCAAAATTTTGCAATTTCCGAAATTTCGTAAATTAAGAATCGATTCGTTAATGGCGGACGCGATTGCGCAATATGCTAAAAAAACCTCCAAATGGGACAGGAAGAATTTCTGAAGCTTCCTTCTCCATCTGTTGTTGACTGTTGGTGTGATAAAACTAACAACAACTATATTATATTATATTATATTATATTATTATATTATATTATATTATATTATATTATAATTTTATTATATTATATTATTGTATGTTATATTATATTATTATATATTATATTATTATATTATTATTATATTATATATTATTATAATAATATAATATAATATTATATATATATATAATATAATATAATATAATAATTTATTATATTATATTATTTATTTATTTAATGCACTTGTAGACCGCCGTTCTCAGCCCTGCAGGGCGACTCATGGCGGTGTACAACATATAAAAACAGGTACAAATATCCACATAACAATATAACATAAACACTAATAATACAGTTACACTAAATCATTCATGACGTCTCATCATTGAATCACAATCCAGTTCCCATTATCCATATTCCGTTCCGATCGTCAATAGCCAATTGTTGCAGCACTTACTCAAAGGCCCTCTCAAACAGCCACGTCTTTAGACTCTTACGGAATGTCAATATTATTGTATATTATATTATTATTATATATTATATTATATTATAATATATTATATTATAATATATTATATAATATATATTATATTATATTATAATATACAATTATAATATAATATAATAATAATATAGTAATATAATATAATAACTTATTGCTCATGCCAGTAAGGTAATGCTCAAGATCCTGCAAGGAAGACTCCAGCAATACATGGAGCGAGAGTTGCCAGATATTCAAGCTGGGTTTAGAAAAGGCAGAGGAACGAGAGACCAGATTGCCAATATCCGCTGGATAATGGAGAAAGGCAGGGAGTTTCAGAAAAACATTTACTTCTGCTTCATTGACTATTCTAAAGCCTTTGACTGTGTGGATCATATAAATTGTGGCAAGTTCTTAGTGGGATGGGCATCCCAAGCCACCTTGTCTCTCTCCTGAGGAATCTGTACAAGGACCAAGTAGCAACAGTAAGAACTGACCATGGAACAACAGACTGGTTCAAGATTGGGAAAGGCGTACGGCAAGGCTGCATACTCTCACCCAACCTTTTTAACTTGTATGCAGAACACATCATGTGATGTGCGGGGCTGGATGAATGCAAAGCTGGGGTGAAAATTGCTGGAAGAAACATTAACAACCTCAGATATGCAGATGACACCACTCTGATGGCCGAAAGCGAGGAGGAGCTGAGGAGCCTTCTAATCAAGGTGAAAGAAGAAAGCGCAAAAGCCGGGTTGCAGCTAAACATCACAAAAACCAAGATTATGGCAACAAGAATGATTGACAACTGGAAAATAGAGGGAGAAACCGTGGAGGCCGTGACAGACTTTGTATTTCTAGGTGAAAAGATTACTGCAGATGCAGACTGTAGCCAGGAAATCAGAAGACGCTTACTTCTTGGGAGGAGAGCAATGTCCAGTCTCGATAAAATAGTAAAGAGTAGAGACATCAGACTGGCAACAAAGATCCGCCTAGTCAAAGCCATGGTATTCCCTGTAGTAACCTACGGATGTGAGAGCTGGACCTTAGGGAAGGCTGAGCGAAGGAAGATAGATGTTTTTGAACTGTGGTGTTGGAGGAAAGTTCTGAGAGTGCCTTGGACTGTGAGAAGATCCAACCAGTGCATCCTCCAGGAAATAAAGCCCAGCTGCTCATTGGAGGGAAGGATACTAGAGGCCAAGATGAAGTACTTTGGCCACATCATGAGGAGACAGGAAAGCCTAGAGAAGACAATTATGCTGGGGAAAGTGGAAGGCAAAAGGAAGAGGGGCCGACCAAGGGCAAGATGGATGGATGGCATCCTTGAAATGACTGGACTGACCTTGAGGGAGCTGGGGGTGGTAACGGCCGACAGGGAGCTCTGGCGTGGGCTGGTCCATGAGGTCACGAAGAGTCGGAGACGACTGAACGAATGAACAACAACAACATATAATAATATAATAATATAATATAATATACAATACTATAATATAATAGTATAATAATATAATATAATATATGATACTATAATATAATAGTATAATAATATAATATAATATACAATACTATAATATAATATAATAGTATAATAATATAATATAATATACAATACTATAATATAATAGTATTATAATATTATTATATAATATATTATATTATAATTGTCTCGATAAAATAGTGAAGAGTAGAGACATCAGACTGGCAACAAAGATCCGCCTAGTCAAAGCCATGGTATTCCCTGTAGTTACCTACGGATGTGAGAGCTGGACCTTAGGGAAGGCTGAGCGAAGGAAGATCGATGCTTTTGAGCTGTGGTGTTGGAGGAAAGTGCTGAGAGTGCCTTGGACTGCGAGAAGATCCAACCAGTCCATCCTCCAGGAAAGAAAGCCCGACTGCTCATTGGAGGGAAAGATACTAGAGACAAAGTTGAAGTACTTTGGCCACATCATGAGGAGACAGGAAAGCCTAGAGAAGACAATTATGCTGGGGAAAGTTGAAGGCAAAAGGAAGAGGGGCCGACCAAGGGCAAGATGGATGGATGGCATCCTTGAAGTGACTGGACTGACCTTGAGGGAGCTGGGGGTGGTAACGGCCGACAGGGAGCTCTGGCGTGGGCTGGTCCATGAGGTCACGAAGAGTCGGAGACGACTGAACGAATGAACAACAACATATTGTATTATTACGAAATAATTATGAAATAATTACAAAATAATTGCAAAATAATTACAAAATAATTACAAAAATTGGAAAAAATTGTTTTGATTCTTAATTACTCCTCACACTATTCCTGCATGGCTCGATATTGGATCGTAAGCTAATTTAAATACGAATCAATAACGAATTACGAAATTAACAAACTGGATCGCCCAAGCCTATTCGATAGGCCTTTGATCTTTGACATTGCTGTTTTAAAATTGTTTTAAATTGTTTTCAAATTGTGTTAGATTTTAGCCTGTTCTTGTAAGCCGCTCCGAGCCCCAGGGGAGTGGCCGCATATATGTTCGAATAATAAACAAATAAATAAAAATATCTGTCAGGAGAAAAGAAACAGCTGATTCCTCCTCTTCTACTCTGGGTATCAGGGCACGTTCTCAAATATGATACGAAGGGAGGTCACTGGATTTTTTTTAACATGCAAAGGATGACGAGAAGGGAAGGAAATCAATTCCAATCCCCACAAGTGGGGACTGTCAATACAGAAGGTCATAACCGATTAGCGAGTGCTTTGTTGCGGTTCTGGAGTTTGGACGAGGGATCTGTGGGCGATATGGAAAGGACATGAGTTGGGAATAAGATCTGCGATGCCTCACTGCTTTTGTATATTGTTTAGGGACCCTCGTCTGCTCTACAATCAAACTAAGCTACTCATGTTGATTACTTTTTATTGGCAAGGGTTTTTTTTAATTTTCATCGACTGCTATTAATACAAATGGAGAGGGAATAAATACAAGCCTGTAGGATGAAAATATCTAAGGCACTGTGATGAATGTTGTATTGTGTTTATGACACTGCGTCCCTTTGCACTGAATGGCTGAGCTGGGATGCATCACAGATATTCCAGGAAGAAAACTGTTGACATGTACGTGAACAAAATTAAGGCTCAAATGGTGTTGCATTTCATAGAATCATAGAATCATAGAATCATAGAATCATAGAATCATAGAATCAAAGAGCTGGAAGAGACCTCCTGGGCCATCCAGTCCAACCCCATTCTGCCAAGAAGCAGGAATATTGCATTCAAATCACCCCTGACAGATGGCCATCCAGCCTCTGTTTAAAAGCTTCCAAAGAAGGAGCCTCCACCACACTCCGGGGCAGAGAGTTCCACTGCTGAACGGCTCTCACAGTCAGGAAGTTCTTCCTCATGTTCAGATGGAATCTCCTCTATTGTAGTTTGAAGCCATTGTTCCGTGTCCTAGTCTCCAAGGAAGCAGAAAACAAGCTTGCTCCCTCCTCCCTGTGGCTTCCTCTCACATATTTATACATGGCTATCATATCTCCTCTCAGCCTTCTCTTCTTCAGGCTAAACATGCCCAGCTCCTTAAGCCGCTCCTCATAGGGCTTGTTCTCCAGACCCTTGATCATTTTAGTCGCTCTCCTCTGGACACATTCCAGCTTGTCAATATCTCTCTTGAATTGTGGTGCCCAGAATTGGACACAATATTCCAGATGTGGTCTAACCAAAGCAGAATAGAGGGGTAGCATTTAGGGCTGGGCGGTTTCGTTTCGTTAATTCGTAATTCGTTAATAATTCGTTAATTTTTTCAATTACAAAACGATAACGAACCATTCTGGAGCAATTATTAAAAAAACGAATTTTCAAAAACGTTTTGTAAATGATTCGTATTTCGATATTGTATTCGTTTCGTTATTGTTTTGAGGTCGTTTCGTTATTATTTCCGCATGTCTGGGCCAGTTTTTTGTTTAATTAGTGAAAAAAATATAATATCACACCAACAGTCAACAACAAAGGGAGAGGGAAGCTTCAGAAGTTCCCCCTGTCCCATTTGGAGGTTTTTTAGCGTATTTCGCGGTCGCGTCCGCCATTAACGAATCGATTCGTTATTGTTTCGGAAATCGATTCGTTAATTTTTTTACCATTTACGAAATTTCGTAAATATCGAACTTTTTAAAAGGAAAATTTTGTAATTATTTTAAATATCGAAACAAAAAAAGAAACCCAAATACAAATCGATTTTAGAAACAAATTTTTCCGTTGTTACCCAGGCCTAGTAGCATTACTTCCTTAGATCTAGATACTATGCTCCTATTAATGCAGGCCAAAATCCCATTGGCTTTTTTTGCCGCCACATCACATTGTTGGCTCATGTTTAACTTGTTGTCCACGAGGACTCCAAGATCTTTTTCACACGTACTGCTCTCGAGCCAGGCGTCACCCATTCTGTATCTTTGCATTTCATTTTTCTGCCAAAGTGGAGTATCTTACATTTGTCACTGTTGAACTTCATTTTGTTAGTTTTGGCCCATCTCTCTAATCTGTCAAGATAGTTTTGAATCCTGCTGCCTAGTAGGCTTGGGCGATCAAAAAAAAATTGGTTCTAAACTCATTTCGTTTCTAGGGTGCGCTAGCGTTTCTAAATTCTGAGGACTTCCGAAATTTAAGATTTCAAAATTTCGAATTATGAAATTTCGTAAATTTCGAATTGATTCGTTAATGGCGGACGCAATTGCGCAATATGCTAAAAAAACCTCCAAATGGGACAGGGGGAACTTCTGAAGCTTCCCTCTCCCTCTGTTGTTGACTGTTGGTGTGATAAAACAAACAACAACTATATTATATTATATTATATTATATTATATTATATTATATTATATTATTATATTATATTATATTATTATATTATATTATATTATATTATATTATATATATTATATTATTATATTATATTATAATATTATTATATTATATTATTGTATATTATAATATTATTATAATATTATATTATTATATATATTATTATATATATTATATATATATTATTATATATTATTATATTATATTATTATATTACTTTATATTATAATATATTATAATATATATAATATATATATTATATTATAATATATTAATATATTAATATAATTAAAGCAGGATTAAATATAATATAATAATATATAATAATATTATATATAATAATATATAAATATATAATATAAATAGTATTATAATAATATAATATAATATAATATATTATTATAATATTATTATATATTATAGTATTGTATATTAGAGTGAGGCAAGAAGAAGCATGAGGAAAGAGGAGGGAAGCAGCAGAGCAAAGGGACCGGAAGTGGGGTAAATGCGAGATTGTAAAACTTGCACCAGACATACGGAAATAATTACGAAATAATTACGAAATAATTACGAAAATTGGAAAAATTGTTTCGATTCTTAATTACTCCTCACACTATTCCTGCATGGTTCGATATTGGATCGTAAGCTAATTTAAATACGAATTAATAACGAATTACGAAATTAACGAACTGGATCGCCCAAGCCTACTGCCTACTATGTGTGTGCATGTGTATATGTATACCTGGAATATTGTGTCCAATTCTGGGCACCACAATTGAAGAGAAATATTGACAAACTGGAATGTGTCTAGAGGAGGGCGACTCAAATGATCAAGGGTCTGGAGAACAAGCCCTATGAAGAGCGGCTTAAGGAGCTGGGCATGTTTAGCCTGAAGAAGAGAAGGCTGAAGGGGGAACAATTGAGCTCTGGCTCTGCTCATGCACCCAGTGGCCGGGTGGAGCAGGAACGAGAGGGGCTAGGCGAGGCTCAAGGGCCCGGCCCCTTTGGGAAGAGGATGGCCCGGCAGCCCCCGGACTGCTAGGGCTGTTGTGAGCGGAGGGGGCGCTCCTCAAGTGGTGGTCGAGGGGCATTTACAGAGGCGCCTCTGCGCCCCTGGCAAAAAAAAAGTGTTCTGCAACCGCTTACTTCGCGTAATGGACGAGCCGCCCCTGCCTATGATGATGGACTATGGAATAGTTTTAGCCAACATATGCCAGCTTCCATTAAGTGGAATTTCGATGGTGTTGAGTTAGCCAAAGCAAGTAGGAAAGGTTCATATCATTATCCTGGGGAAAGGATTTGCTTGAGGTCTGTGGCAGGCTATTCTCTTTGCTTTTTCCGCGATCGCTTGACCCCACTAATCAAGGGTGCCCTTTCCGGCTCCCACTTGTCTCCTCTATTTAATTACGCTTGGAAATCACCCTATTAGGTGGTAATTTGTAGCCCTGGAGGAGAACTGCCCACTGCTGGGGAGGCAAGGAGAGAGGAGCGATATATCTAAATAAAGAGGTATATTTGCCCACAATATTGGCATTTCTAAGATGGATCGGAGGGGAAGGGCTTCCTCACGGAAGGTACTCCAAGAAGGAGTTCTCCATTTCCCTTGGTTGGGGGTAGACAGATGCTGAGTGTTTATATATCAGTGGACATGGAACCGGTATCTGATGGAAGCAGCAGGTAGCAAACTAATTAGTCGGCTCTCATTAGTTAAACGGCTTTGTAATTGCCTGTAGTGTTTCAGGGTTGTCTGAAGGAAAGAAAGAGGGGGAAAAATCGGAGTGGAAGTTATACAAAGCCAAACAAAGATGAGAGGATGCAGAGGAGGAACATTGGGAGTCAAAGATTAAAAGTACGAGGGTTGAATGAAAAGTAATGCCTCCACCTTCATAATTTATTTATTGACAGCTTTTATATTCCGCCCTTCTCACCCCGCAGGGGACTAAGGGCGGATTACAGTGTACACATATATGGTAGGCCTGGGTAACAACGGAAAAATTTGTTTCTAAAATCGATTTGTATTTGGGGTTTTTTTTTGTTTCGATATTTAAAATAATTACAAAATTTTCCTTTTAAAAAGTTCGATATTTACGAAATTTCGTAAATGTAAAAAAATTACAAAACATTAACGAATCGATTTCCGAACCAATAACGAATCGATTCGTTAATGGCGGACGCGACCGCGAAATACGCTAAAAAACCTCCAAAAACTTCTGAAGCTTCCCTCTCCCTCTGTTGTTGACTGTTGGTGTGATATTATAATTTTTTTTCACTAATTAAACCAAAAACTTGCCCCAGACATGCGGAAATAATAACGAAACGACCTCAGAACAATAACGAAACGAATACAATAACGAAATACGAAGCATTTACAAAACGTGTTTAAAAATTCGTTTTTTTAAAAAATTGCTCCAGAATGGTTCGTTATCGTTTTGTAATTGAAAAAAATAACGAATTATTAACGAATTACGAATTAACGAAACGAAACCGCCCAGCCCTAATATATGGCAAATATTCAATGCCAATTTGTGACGTACAAACATATACAGACATACACAGAGGCTATATTTAACTTTTTTCTGGCCGCCAGGGGAGCTGTCGCTTTCATCGTCCATCTGCAACGCTGATGAAGCACTTCCGCATTCCCCACATGTTTCCCCGCTGGAATGCTTTGCTGGAGTCTTCTTTCTGGCCTCATAAATCAGTTAATTTAGCCTCCCCACACTTTAAGGTGGTACCTAATTTTCCTACTTGACAGATACAACTGTCTTTCGGGTTGCAAAGGTCGACAACAGGCTACACACAATTGGTTGGAAACTCACTCCAACCTGGGCTGGCTTCAAACTCATGACCTTCATAACTCCTCAACAGATGGCAGTATTGGTATGTGGCAGGTACTGACTTGTTCAGTAGACTCTACTCTACAGTTCCATTTGGATAGGAAGCCTTAGCATTGAACGGTTGTGTTGTTAACATGTGAAGTATGGAACCCTGCGCAGATGGTCGGTCAGTGCGACTTAAGCAACATGCAGTCATTGAATTCTTAACAGCAGAAGGTGTCACCCCAAAAGTAATGAAAAGTAATGCTTCCATCTTTGTAACTCCTCAGCAGATGGCAGTACTGGCTTGTTCAGTAGACTCTCCTCTACAGTTCCATATTGGCGGGAAGCCTTAGCATTGAACGGTTGTGTTGTTAACGTGTGAAGTATGGAACCCTACACAGACGGTGGGTCAATGTGACTTAAGCAACATGCAGTCATTGAATTCTTGACAGCAGAAAGTATCACCCCAAAAGTAATGAAAAGTAATGCATCCATCTTTGTAACTCCTCAACAGATGTCAGTACTGGTATGCGGCAGGTACTGGCTTGTTCAGTAGACTCTCCTCTACAGTTCCATTTTGCCGGGAAGCCTTAGCATTGAACGGTTGTGTTGTTAACGTGTGAAGTATGGAACCCTGCACAGAAAGTTGGTCAATGCGACTTAAGCAACGTGCAGACATTGAATTCTTGACAGCAGAAGGTGTCACCCCAAAAGTAATGAAAAGTAATGCTTCCACCTTTGTAACTCCTCAAGGATTACACAAGGGTTTAACCCATTTGTTGGAGTTCAGCCTGTGATTGTGTTTCAGGATCGGGGTGCTTTGGATATGGGGAATGATGTAAATGAGATTCAAGATGGCAATGGTTTGGTCAGTGATATTGACGCAGCGAATGACAGAGAGACACCTGTTCAAAGTGTAGTATCCCATGAGAATGTTCCTTCAGGGTATAGGGATGATGGTTTACTCCCTGAATTGCTCCCAGAGAGTTCCCAGGTTTTGGGGCTTGAAAACAACTCGGCACCTGTGGAAACTAATGAGCGTAGAGATAGGTGGGTGGAAATTAGTCAAAACAGACAGGCCGAGCCAGGCCTTTGGCGTTCTGCCAGGCTTCGACAGAGAAAGATAAGGGCCGCTCAAGGAAAGCGAAACCGGTTTCTGAGTGCATGGAAAGGTTTAAAAATTCCAAGCATGGAAAATATTACCAGATGAAGCATCGTTTAGAATCCTGCTAAGTTCTTGTCCTCGTCTCATAGAAGCCTTGCTTGGAGGTTCATGCTTAAAGATTTCTTGTTTCCTGTTTGTTTTTTTGTCTCTTGTGATTACCTACTCAGGCCTTGGATCAACGTCTCCTGGTTCTTTGGATTTTGTTAGAGACTTGTGGACTTTGTTTTTGGACATTGCTGAACTCTACCTTGGACTGATTTGTTCCTGCTTATCTTCTTACCTAATTGGATTTATCCATCCCTTTAAAATGCCTTTTTTTACTTTGTTGCTTTTACTTATCTTCAATAAAAGGATTGTTTTCCCTACTCAACGCGTGGTGTTTTAAAGTCGGAGGGTTCTTCCTGTTCTAGAGTGCAACAGCGTGTGATCCCATCCAGCACAGGCTGTAATCCTAGACCAGCGGTTCTCAACCTGGGGGGTGCGACCCCCAGGGGGGTCAGTTGGCCATTTCAGAGGGGTCGTGAGGCCACCTCCTTAGGCCCCACCCCGAATGCCGTGCCCAGCCAAGGGCTCTCTTCGTGAGAAGACTTCCTCAGCTGCGCCACAGTCCTGCCTTCTGGCAAGGCCGCGATCCAGCCGAGGGCTCTCCTCACAAGAAGGCTCCCTCAACTGGACCGCGGTCCCACCTGCCGGCAAGGCCGCAATCCAGTCGAGGGCTCTTCTCACAAGAAGTCTCCCTCAACTGGGCTGCGGTCCCGCCTTCCGGCAAGGCCGCAACCCAGCCAAGGGCTCTCCTCGTGAGGAGGCTCCCTTGGCTGGGCCGTGGTCCCACCTTTCGACAAGGCCGTGACCCAGCCGAGGGCTCTCCTCGCGAGGAGGCTCCCTTGGCTGGGCCGTGGTCCCACCTTTCGACAAGGCCGCGACCCAGCCGAGGGCTCTCTTCGCGAGGAGGCTTCCTCGACTGGGCCTCGGTCCTGCCTTCCGGCAAGGCTGCGACCCAGCCGAGGGCTCTCCTCACAAGAAGTCTCCCTCAACTGGGCTGCGGTCCCGCCTTCCGGCAAGGCCGCAACCCAGCCAAGGGCTCTCCTCGTGAGGAGGCTCCCTTGGCTGGGCCGTGG
This sequence comes from Anolis sagrei ordinatus, assembly GCF_025583915.1. Lineage (NCBI taxonomy): Eukaryota > Metazoa > Chordata > Lepidosauria > Squamata > Anolidae > Anolis > Anolis sagrei. The sequence goes on along the minus strand of NW_026844478.1, from coordinate 37,798,201 downwards.
TCCCACCTTTCGACAAGGCCGCAACCCAGCCAAGGGCTCTCCTCGTGAGGAGGCTCCCTTGGCTGGGCCGTGGTCCCACCTTTCGACAAGGCCGTGACCCAGCCGAGGGCTCTCCTCGCGAGGAGGCTCCCTTGGCTGGGCCGTGGTCCCACCTTTCGACAAGGCCGCGACCCAGCCGAGGGCTCTCTTCGCGAGGAGGCTTCCTCGACTGGGCCTCGGTCCTGCCTTCCGGCAAGGCTGCGACCCAGCCGAGGGCTCTCCTCACAAGAAGTCTCCCTCAACTGGGCTGCGGTCCCGCCTTCCGGCAAGGCCGCAACCCAGCCAAGGGCTCTCCTCGTGAGGAGGCTCCCTTGGCTGGGCCGTGGTCCCACCTTTCGACAAGGCCGTGACCCAGCCGAGGGCTCTCCTCGCGAGGAGGCTCCCTTGGCTGGGCCGTGGTCCCACCTTTCGACAAGGCCGCGACCCAGCCGAGGGCTCTCTTCGCGAGGAGGCTTCCTCGACTGGGCCTCGGTCCTGCCTTCCGGCAAGGCTGCGACCCAGCCGAGGGCTCTCCTCACAAGAAGTCTCCCTCAACTGGGCTGCGGTCCCGCCTTCCGGCAAGGCCGCAACCCAGCCAAGGGCTCTCCTCGTGAGGAGGCTCCCTTGGCTGGGCCGTGGTCCCACCTTTCGACAAGGCCGTGACCCAGCCGAGGGCTCTCCTCGCGAGGAGGCTCCCTTGGCTGGGCCGTGGTCCCACCTTTCGACAAGGCCGCGACCCAGCCGAGGGCTCTCTTCGCGCGAGGAGGCTTCCTCGACTGGGCCTCGGTCCCGCCTTCCGGCAAGGCTGCGACCCAGCCGAGGGCTCTCCTCACAAGAAGGCTCCCTCAACTGGGCCGCGGTCCCACCTGCCGGCAAGGCCGCAATCCAGTCGAGGGCTCTTCTCACAAGAAGTCTCCCTCAACTGGGCTGCGGTCCCGCCTTCCGGCAAGGCCGCAACCCAGCCAAGGGCTCTCCTCGTGAGGAGGCTCCCTTGGCTGGGCCGTGGTCCCACCTTTCGACAAGGCCGTGACCCAGCCGAGGGCTCTCTTCGCGAGGAGGCTTCCTCGACTGGGCCTCGGTCCTGCCTTCCGGCAAGGCTGCGACCCAGCCGAGGGCTCTTCTCGCGAGGAGTTAGTCATGGGGTTTGCCTACGTGGGGTTGCCTTTGAAGACTGTTCGGAAACTCCAACTAGTCCAGCGGGAGGCAGCCAGATTGCTCACCGGAGCGTCATACAGGGAGCATACCACCCCCCTGTTGTGTCAGCTCCAGTGGCTGCCGATCCAGTTCCGAGCACAATTCATAGTGCTGGTTTTGACCTACAAAACCCTGTACGGCTCCGGCCCAGTGTATCTGTCCGAACGGATCTCCCTTTACGTCCCACCCCGGAGTCTAAGATCTTTTGGGGAGGCCCTGCTCTCGACCCCGCCTCTATCACAAGTGAGGTTGGCGGGGACGAGGAGCAGGGCCTTCTCGGTGGTGGCCCCCCACCTGTGGAATTCACTCCCCGGGGAAATTAGATCAGCGACATCACTCCTTTCCTTCAGGAAAAAACTGAAAACATGGATTTGGGACCAGGCATTCGGACAATCGTGCAGATAAAGAAAGGACTTTGAGAATGGCCAGGAAATGACTAATGGAATGGAATTTGGAACTCTGAAAGACGAACGCTGAGCATGTGAATAGTTTTTATATGATGTGATGTATATTGATTGTTTTAACTGTGATAATTGTTTTAACTATGGTTTTGTACACTATGTATAATTTTTGTATAGGCATCAAATTGTGCCTTTTGTAAGCCGCCCTGAGTCCCCCCTGGGGGGCTGAGAAGGGCGGGGTAAAAGTACCCGAAATAAATAAATAAATAAATAAATAAATGGGAGTTCTGTGTGCCAAGGTTTGTTCCAATCTATCGTTGGTGGAGTTCAGAATGCTCTTTGATTTTAGGTGAATTATAAATCCCAGCAACTACAACTCTCAAATATCGAGGTCTATTTTCCCCAAACTCCACCACATTTGGGTATATTATTTGTGCTAATTCTGGTCCAGATCTATCATTGTTTGAGTCCACAGTGCTCTCTGGATGTAGGTGAACTACAACTCCAAAACTCAAGGTCAGTGCTCACCAAACCCTTCCAGTATTTTCTGTTGGTCATGGGAATTCTGTGTATCAAGTTTGGTTCGGTTCCATCGTTGGTGAAGTTCAGAATACTCTGAGATTGTAGGTGAACTATAAATCCCAGCAACTACATCTCCCAAATGACAAAATAAATCCTCCCCAACCCCACCAGTATTTAAATGCGGGCATATTGGGTATTCGTGCCAAGTTTGGTCCAGTGAATGAAAATACGTCCTGCATATCATGATTCATAACAGTAGCAAAATGACAGTTATGAAGTAGCAACGAAAATAATGTTATGTTTGGGGGTCACCACAACATGAGGAACTGGATTAAGGGGTCACGGCATTAGGAAGGTTGAGAAACACTGCCCTAGACCTTGTTCGGCCTTATGACTAGGAGTATCTTCAATTTCAATTTGTTCGCCCTCATCTAGACTTTCTGGGATTGTTGGGAAGTAAAGTCCAACTAGATATTGGGGTCCTTATGTACCCAATTCCCCCCCCCCAAAAAAAAGACCATTGGGGATGTCGTAACAATGAATGTCAAAAAGGCTATTTGCTTAAAATAGGGACATCAAGAAACCATGTCTCAGAATGCCTTTATCTTCAGGAAAAAAAAATGCTTAATTGGGTGCATGGGGAATTGATGCCAGTGCCATGGATGCCATGAATGGTAGTCTCATATTTAGATAAATCAATCATTCCCCCAGGAGCTTGGGTCTTGTTGCAACCAATTTATAGCCCAATCCAATTGGAACTTTTTTTCTCTCTCATTAAAACGTTTTCGCTCCGTAGTTTTTGAAGTACCCATTTTCAAAAGGTCAGGTCCACGGTTGCCGGAGGCTTCAGTCGCATGCACAGTCAACTGGGAATGAATCCCACAAAATTCAATGGGGCTTAGGCCTGTACAATCAATAAAACAAATGTTTAGATCAGTGTTTCTCAACCTTCCTAGTACAGTTCCTCATGTTGTGGTGATCCCCAGCCATAAAATTATTGTATTGTCGAAGGCTTTCATGGCCGGAATCACTGGGTTGTTGTAGGTTTTTCCGGGCTATATGGCCATGTTCTAGAGTAGGCCTGTGCGATTTGGTTCGTTAATTCGTTAATTCGTTAATAATTCGTTAATTTTACCATTTCCGAAGCGATATTGAAACAAATCTCCAAACCCGGAAGGGTTTATAAATATCGAACCAGCAGCCCCCATAGTATTTACGAGCCTCCGCTCGTTTCGTTAATGGGGTGGAGGCTGCTGGAGTGCTGGTGCATGGGAGCCAATCCGGCGCTCCCAAGCAGTGCACCATGGGTCCGTGGCTGTCCCTTTTTGATTGGCCGGCGAGCCCTTTCAAAGCGGCTCCGCGCGGCCCGTAGCTTGGTGCAGAGGCGAGGGCGAGGGAGTTTGCATTGGGTTGGCTTGGCAATGGCTGCCTGCTAGCAACGAACTGGGATTGGATTCATTCCTTGCTGCTGTGAGTGCTGCTTGCTTCATTTGCTGTCTCTTGCCTGTGTTTGGTCCACATTTGGGCCATTTTTTGGTTAATTGTCCATTTTAAAATATTTTTAATATTATTTTTTAATATTATTTTTTAATATTATTTTTAATATTATTTTTTAATATTATTTTAATATTATTCTTAAAAAATATTCTAAAAAAGAAAAGACTCTTCTGTTGGTGTGTGCTCTCATTTGCTGTATCCTGCCTGTGTTTGGTCATTTTTTGGTTAATTTTCCATTTTAAAATATTTTTTAATATTATTTTAATATTATTTTTTAATATTATTTTTTAATATTATTCTTTAAAAATATTCTAAAAAAGAAAAGACTCTTCTGTTGGTGTGTGCTCTCATTTGCTGTATCGTGCCTGTGTTTGGTCCACATTTGGGCCATTTTTTGGTTAATTTTCCATTTTAAAATATTTTTTAATATTATTTATTTTAATATTATTTTTTAATATTATTTTAATATTATTTTTAAAAAATATTCTAAAAAAGAAAAGACTCTTCTGTTGGTGTGTGCTCTCATTTGCTGTATCCTGCCTGTGTTTGGTCCACATTTGGGCCATTTTTTGGTTAATTTTCCATTTTTAAATATTTTTTAATATTATTTTAATATTATTCTTAAAAAATACAAAAAATATTCTAAAAATTCGTAAATAACAAAACTTTTTTTTTTGAAAGTTTTGTAATTATTTTAAATATCGAAACAAAAAAACACCCCAATTACAAATCGATTTTAGAAACAAATTTTTTCTTGATCAAACAGGCCTATTCTAGAGGCATTTTCTTATTTTCATTGCTACTTGATAACTGTAATTTTGCTACTGTTACGAATCGTAATATAAAAATCTGATTTACAGGATACATTTTCATATACTGGACCAAATTTGGCACAAATATGTTGCAACTCAGAGTAAGCTTCACCTTGCTGCCAAACACCACCACACAAAAGCTGTAGTTTTATAGTTTATTGAAGAGAAAATCCAAGTCAAAATAAAGAATAAGCATTGTAAAATTCCAAGGATTAAGGTTAAAAGCAGAATATTGTTCCCAAGATCTTCAGGCAAAAACAGGAGACACAATCCTATTGGCAAAGTTCAAACCAGAGTCCCAGGTACAAGCAGTGAAGCAATTGCCCCATGAATCACCATGCAAGAAATCCCAAGCGTACTGCTTTCCAGGCTAAGGTTATTCCATGAAGCTTTCAGGCTAGTAAGCTACATCGAACTGACGCTTTCACGGAGTTTCCAGGAGGCCTAAATAGTACCTTTCTAACATCAAAACATTAGGCTCTTAGCGTCATAAAAGCATTGCGACGACCTTTCACCGAGCTAGCCTCCCGTCTGCTTGCCAGAAACGAACTCCGCATGACCCGGAGATCAAGGCGAGCTTCTCGGGTCAGAAATCCCAAGCGTAGTGCTTTCCAGGCTAAGGCTATTCCATGAAGCTTTCAGGCTAGTAAGCTACATCGAACTGACGCTTTCACAGAGTTTCCAGGAGGCCTAAATAGTACCTTTCTAACATCAAAACATTAGGCTCTTAGCGTCATAAAAGCATTGCGACGACCTTTCACCGAGCTAGCCTCCCGTCTGCTTGCCAGACACGAACTCCGCCTGACCTGGAGATCAAGGCGGGCTTCTCGGGTCAAGTCACTATCTACACTTTCGGTATCATTGTGGGAAGGCACCTGCTCGCTATCTCCTTCGTTAAAATTCCTTTCTGGTGAAAACAGCACTGCAGGTTCAGAGATTTGAGGCACGGACAAAGAAATTGTCAGAAAATAGCTCAGCCACAACCAAATACCTGACATGCCCAAATGTGAATACTAGTAGGGTGGGGGGGGGGTGATTTTGTCATTTGGGAGTTTTAGTTACTAGGCTTGGTTGATAAAAAATAGTTCAAAACTCGTTTCAGATTAAGAGGGCATGATATTTAATGACATCGAGATTCATAGTTCACCCACAATCAAAGAGCATTCTGAATTCCACCAACAATAGAATTGAGCCAGACTTCCAACACAGAACCTGCATGCCTTGAATGGACTTGGTGATGCAGGCCTCCCTCCAGCCTTGCATTTGCGTGGTGCAAATACGCACCATGCTTCTATGTGCCAAGCATGCCTGCTCTCCCCTCTCTGCTTGGAGCCTCAGAAACTGCCCTCCCCTTGGCTGAGAGGCCAGCCAATCACAGAGAAGGAGGGCTTTTGGTGAGAGAATTTGCTATCTGTTTCCAAAAAGGGAAGTTCAAGAACATATCCCCTATAGATATCCCCTATGGGAACTATAGCATAATTATTGGCAACCCAGGATGTGATTCTGTTATAGAGGAGGAATTTAGGGGTCTTTGCCAGGAGGCAGAGACCAATTAGACTCATCAAAGAGTTCTTTTTCCCTGGCGAGACAGAGAAGCACCCAATCCCTGATTTTTCCCAATAAAAGGTCTCACCAAGTTGAAGGAAGTGCCACCAAGGTTTATTAGCGATTCAGCTGAAAAGGATGCAGAGCAGCAATATTTGTCTTGACTGTTCTAATGTAACACAAATCCTATGTAAAATCATACTATGTATTTTTGACATTAATATTGAAATCTGAAATATATACAGAAAGTCTTTACTTTGCAGAAGTAAAGGCCATTTTTATAGAAAATACAGAGTTGTGAGTTTCAAATTTCCCGCTCCCCCCTCCCGCCCAGCTCGAAGGGGATTGGCTGACGCGCAAACAGCTGAGAGGAGGCTTAGCCGTCCCCCATACATCAAGGCCAATCACAGGGCTTTCGCGGTGCACCAGAGCCTATCAGGAGGCTCCTGCTGCCTTGACACTCCAGAGAATAAGAAGGGAGGGAGGCGGGAGGAAGGGAGACAATGCATTCTGGAGTGGATTATGGAATTCCAATGTCCTGGGGCTTCTTGAGTCCGGGATCGGCCTTCTAAAGAAGCTAACTTTATTGTCCTCAGATGGGTCATAGAATCATAGAATCAAAGAGTTGGAAGAGACCTCATGGACCATCCAGTCCAACCCCCTGCCAAGAAGCAGGAATTTTGCATTCAAATCACCCCTGACAGATGGCTATCCAGCCTCTGTTTAAAAGCTTCCAAAGAAGCTGCGATAAGAAATGATTACTTAATCCGAGTTTTCCTGTAACAATCAGATAAGACACAAAGAGGAGGCTGGGGTGGATGTCCGTTGTAGAGAGGTTTGAAAGAAAAACGGCTTGGAGGAAAAGAGGATATTCCCCCCATTGTTATATGATTAAAAAGTCTGCCTCTCTGTGTAGTCTGACACGGTGGCCGCCGGAGTGGTCCAGCATTTCCGCGCTCTCAAATAATATGCTGTGTCCAGGCTGGTTCACCAGTGCCCTCCATGCTCCCTGACCCGCGTTTGAAGTCCACAAGCATGTGGACAATTTCAACAGAAAGGAGGAGACCATGAAAATGAACAAAATCTGGCTACCAGTATTAAAAAACTCTAAAATTACAACAGCAAAACAGCAGAGAGGAAACAACCAGGCACATCTTAACACTTCTCAACAAAAGATTCCCCCAGGCTCAGCCAGGCCTTCAAATGCTAATGAAGGTGGTCAGTTGAAACATTCACACCTATCTCCAGCAGAGAAAAGCTCTTTGCCCCACCCCAGTCATTCCACAGATTTATAAACCCATTTTCCTAACTCCAACAGACCTCACTCCCTCTGAGGATGCTTGCCATAGATGCAGGCGAAACGTCAGGAGAAAATGCCTCTAGAACATGGCCATATAGCCTGAAAAAACCCATAAGAACATAGTGATTCCAGCCATGAAAGCCTTCAACAATACATAGTTCATATGATTCATAGGAAGGTCCATAAAGGGAAATCTATCCATGAGGGGGAAAGGATGTCCCTTGTTTGTGAGATGGGGACCATCAGGAGCCCAGGTGTGCCTCAGGTGGGAAAATTCAAATACTTTTGTGACATGATTTTCAGTAATAAATTGGTTACTTTCTGCTGTAAACATATGAAAATAGAGCATAAAGCCTTGATTAAATGATAGGCAGCAAACTAACCAAGGCTTAACCCTTATTATCCAGCCTGGCATCCTTGCCCTTAGCAAAACTATAACTTACTATCTCTTATGGTGGGGGGGGCATGTTCGACTGCAATTCATCTCATCCTATCAATAAGCAAGTGGCAGTGATGGGGCAGCTTCAGCACTAAAAAGAAAGGGCTGCAATTTGTAGTGCTTTAGATCTTATTGAATAGTAAATACATGGCAGCCCTGGTTTCCAAAATATTCTCGTTTCATTATTCTGCTACATTCACCGAAGTCCATCCCAGCGGGGAGTGAGTGATCATTGCTCAAAGGTGAAGGACAGGTGTGCTGCCCAAGAGCCAGGTTTGGTTGCAAAAAAGGTTCTTTGCCCAGAGTTAAATAATTTTATGTTGAACTCTGTATAATGAAGTTCAGGCAGCTGCTCATGTTTCTGGTGGAAGGTCAACGAGTACTTCGTTAAAAGGCCCCTTGAAATGTGTGGTATCCGTACTTCAGTAGAGTAATGTATGCACGCACGTGTATGCTTTTATAATAGCGTGCATTGATGTTGATCTTGGACAATCTCCTTATTTAGTTCAGGGATTTGACTTGTTTTAGGCAGACCAATACTAGGGCTGGGCGGTTTCATTTCGTTAATTCGTAATTCGTTAATAATTCGTTAATTTTTTCAATTACAAAACGATAACGAACCATTCTGGAGCAATTATTAAAAAAAACGAATTTTCAAAAACGTTTTGTAAATGCTTCGTATTTCGATATTGTATTCATTTCGTTATTATTTTGAGGTCGTTTCGTTATTATTTCCGCATGTCTGGGCCAGTTTTATGGTTTAATTAGTGAAAAAAAATTATAATATCACACCAACAGTCAACAACAGAGGGAGAGGGAAGCTTCAGAAGGTTTTGGAGGTTTTTTAGCGTATTTCGCGGTCGCGTCCGCCATTAACGAATCGATTCGTTATTGTTTCGGAAATCGATTCGTTAATTTTTTACCATTTACGAAATTTCGTAAATATCGAACTAATTTTGTAATTATTTTAAATATCGAAACAAAAAAAAACCCCAAATACAAATCGATTTTAGAAACAAATTTTTCCGTTGTTACCCAGGCCTAACCAATACCTCATTTGTACAAACTGAGGACCAAATTTAAATTTTCAAATAATAATAATAATAATAGAAAAACACTCCCTGGTAGAATATGTCAAAGAAAGCCAAGAACCTGCTTTAATTGAAGTCAATAATTGGAAACTTCTCAAAGCACAGCAGACAAAGAGTCAGTACAAGAAAACTGCACTCCAAACCAGAGCTGACAGCTGGCACCACAAAGCTTTACATGGGCAGTTGGAAAGGGGCAGTGGGCTTGGAATCGGGGCAAAAATGAGGGAAAATACATGAGGAAATATAGGAATCACAAGAAATTCATATCAAGCATCCCCTCCCTGCCCCCACCCGCCAGAGAAATTGATTAAAATAATAATTTTTAATAAAACATGTGTCCATGGTTCATGCGGAGGAAATTCATATGTGAAAATGAGTTCATTACAGCCAAAAAGGTTTTGTAGAAAGTCCAACAGTCACAAAGGGAGCTTGATGATTTCCATTGAGACAAAGAATGGTTTCCTGCAGCTCCAGGTTTGATC
>NW_026844478.1:37776527-37788800 GCF_025583915.1 Anolis sagrei ordinatus | reverse complement strand
AATCAAAGAGCATTCTGAACTCCACCAATGATAGAATTGAACGAAACTTGGCACACCAAACTTCCATGCCCAACAGAAAATACTGGAAAGGTTTGGTGGGCACTGACCTTGAGTTTGAGAGTTGTAGTTCACCTACATCCCAAGAGCGCTATCGACTCAAAGAATGACTGATCTGGACCAAATTTGGCACGAATACTCACTATACCCAAATGTGGTGAAGTTTGTGGGAGATAGACCTTAACATTTGGGAGTTGTTGTTGCTGGGATTTATAGTTCAGCTACAATCAAAGAGCATTCTGAGCTCCACCAAGGATGGAATTGGACCAAACTTGGCACACATACCCGATGTGCTGAATTTTGATTACTGAAAAGGTTTGGGGCAAACTGATCTTCCTTTCTGGGAGCTGTAGTTCACCCTCATTCTGAGACTCTGTGACCTCCACCAACGATGGACCTGGACCAAACTTGGCACACAGAATGTCCATGAGCAGCTGGACATACTGGAGAGGTTTGAGAGGACTGACTCACCATAGTGGGAGTTGTAGTTTACCCTACAGCCAGAGACCACACAGACCCCACCGTGGTCGGACTTGCCCGACATAACAAACTTTAAGCACTGATGGAGTCTTTCAGGCTTCAACCCGCAACATTATGTACTTTGGCTGCATTGGCTCCCACTGGGATTGGCTGGGATTTGTAGTTTCATTAGGTACTTAGAATTCTCTGCCTGTCCTTCATACAATCATGTATCAATTGCTAACGAGAGAGCTTTCCCCCTGTTTCTCGCCTACTTCTGGATTGCCACAAAACTATTTTATGTTCCCATTCCTTTGAAAGTTTTCTCCCCCTTCTTTCCAAAAAGTTTCTTTTTTCCTTTCCTTTTGTAAGTATAAGAATCTATCAAAGAGCATTGCGTTTAGTCATATGCTAATTTGATCTTTTTCTTTCTCTCCCTTTAAAGGATCGGCCCATTCTTCATAATCAGAAAAGAATGGCAAATATTCTTTTTTTTCAGCAAAGGGCCCAATGGCCGCTTTTGTGCAAACCGCACTTTTGGATGCAAATTTCCGAAATTATCCTTATTGCAAAGAGAAAGAGTTGAGAGGGAGGCATTTATCATTCAAATGAGCCTTCTGGCATATGGAGATTTGGGGAGGTTTTTTGCATTGGCCAAGTTTGGGGCTGGCTGTGGAAAAGCAAGGAAAACTGCCTTCTTTTTCCAACTCCCATGTTGCAAGTGGGAAGCCAACCCCACTGGTGGTCTTTGCACACAAATGAAGTTGTGTGTATGTAGTGTGTATACATAGAAACCTACTGGTGGTCTTTGTACACATATGAAGTTTTATGTGTGTGTGCGTGAGGGTGTGTGTATATCCAAACTGAGTGTGTGCATGTATGTGTGTATATATCCAAACTGTGTGTGTGTGTATGTGTGTAGTGTATATACAGAGGTGGCCCTAGGTAATTTTCAATGGTAAGCAAACAGTATTTTGGTGCCCCCCCCCAACCAATCATTGATATATATTTTCTGTTTGTCGTGGGAGTTCTGTGTGCCATATTTGGTTCAGTTCCATCATTGGTGGAGTTCAGAATGCTCTTTGATTGTAGGTGAACTATACATCCCAGTAACCCGCATATGTCAACGGTGGCGCAGTGGGTTAAAGCACTGAGCTGCTGAGCTTGTTGATCGAAAGATCGCAGGTTCGATTCCGGGGAGCCCTAGCTTCTGCCAACCTAGCAGTTCGAAAACATGCAAATGTGAGTAGATCAATAGGTACCGCTCTGGCAGGAAGGTAACGGCGCTCCATGCAGTCATGCCGGCCACATGACCTTGGAGGTGTCTACGGACAACGCTGGCTCTTCGGCTTAGAAATGGAGATGAACACCACACCCCAGAGTCAGACATGACTGGACTTAATGTCAGGGGACTACCTTTACCTTTTTAACTACACTTGCCGCACTTGCTCCCTTGCCTGGCCCGCTTTGGGTCCGGAGGCATGCCTGAAGACCCCAGCGTGTGCATCAAAAGTCACCTCTTCTCCTGACTTTCTCCTCAGCCATTGGGACCAAGAGAGAGAGAGAGAGAGAGGTGGAGATGCCCACCTTTCCTGAAGGTAGGCGCAAAAACAAAGGAGGGAGCGGAGGTGGGAGATACCTCCAGCCGGAGGGGCTCTCTCTCTCTCTCTCTCTCTCTTGGTCCCAATGGCTGAAGAGAAAGTCAGGAGAAGAGGCGACTTTTGGTGCGCACGCTGGGGTCTTCAGACACGCCTCCGGACCCGAAGCGGGCCAGGCGCGGCAGCTCCGCCCCTTGGCCCACCCACGGATTGGGGAGAGGAGAGGAGGCGGGTGGAGCCGGTCATGGGGAAGGGATCAAACATGGAGAACGATTGAGCGCCGGCTCTGCTCGCACACCCAGTGGCCGGGTGGAGCAGGAACGAGAGGGGCTAGGCAAGGCTCAAGGGTCCGGCCCCTTTGGGAAGAGGATCGCTCAACAGCGAGGCAAGAAAGCCGAGGCTCCCCCCAGACTGCTAGGGCTGTTGTGAGCTGAGGGGGCGCTCCTCAAGTGGCAGTCAAGGGGCATTTACAGAGGTGCCTCTGCACCCCTGGCAAAAAAAAGTGTTCTGCGACCGCTTACTTCGTGTAATGGACAAGCCGCCCCTGTGTATATACATAGAAACCCAATGGTGGTCTTTGTACACATATGAAGCTTTATGTGTGCGTGCGTGAGGGTGTGTGTATATCCAAACTGAGTGTGTGTGTGTGTATGTGTGTATATATCCAAACTGTGTGTGTGTGTGTATAGTGTGTATACATAGAAACCTACTGGTGGTCTTTGTACACATATGAAGTTTTGTGTGTGTGTTCGTGTTTGTGTGTGTAGTGTGTGTATACATATACGCTCTATACACACACACAAAACATGTGTGTGTGTGTGTGTAGTGTGTATACATAGAAAGCCACTGGTGGTCTTTGTACACATATGAAGTTTTGTGTGTGTGTCCGTGTTTGTGTGTGTAGTGTGTGTATACATATACGCTCTATACACACACACAAAACATGTGTGTGTGTGTGTGTGTGTGTAGTGTGTATACATAGAAAGCCACTGGTGATCTTTGTACACAAATGAAATTTTATGTGTGTGTGTGTGTGGTGTGTATACATAGAGACCCACTGGTGGTCTTTGTACACATATGAAGTTTTGTGTGTGTGTGTGCATGTGTGTGTGTCTATATCCAAACTGTAAGTGTGTGTGTGTGTAGTGTGTATACAGAGAAACCCACCGGTGGTATTTGTACACATATGAAGTTTACGTATTTGTGCGTGTGTGTGTATATATCCAAACTGTGTGTGCACATGTGTGTGTATATATATCCAAACTGTGTGTGTGTGTGTGTGTGTGGTGTGTATACATAGAAACCCACTGGTGGTCTTTGTACACATATGAAGTTTTATGTGTGTGTGCATGAGGGTGTGTGTATATCCAAACTGTGTGTATGTATGTATGTGTGTATATCCAAACTGTGTGTGTGTGTGTAGTGTGTATACATAGAAACCCACTGGTGGTCTTTGTACACATATGAAGTTTTATGAGTGTGTGCGTGTGTGTATATATATATCCAAACTGTGTGTGTGTGTGTAGTGTGTACACATAGAAACCCACTGGTAATCTTTGTACACATATGAAGTTTTATGCTTGTGTGTGTGTGTGTGTATATCCAAAGTGTGTGTGTGTGTGTGTGTGTGTGTAGAGTGTATACAGAGAAACCCACTGGTGGTCTTTGTACACATATGAAGTTTTATGTGTGTGCATGTATATCCAAACTGTATATGTGTGTAGTGTGTACACATAGAAACCCACTGGTAGTCTTTGTACACATATAAAGTTTTGTGTGTGTGTGTGCATGTGTGTGTGTCTATATCCAAACTGTAAGTGTGTGTGTGTGTAGTGTGTATACAGAGAAACCCACCGGTGGTATTTGTACACATATGAAGTTTACGTATTTGTGCGTGTGTGTGTATATATATATATATATATATATATATATATATACATACACACACACACACACACACATATATTGAAACTGTGTGTGTGTGTGTATCGTGTGTATATATGTACGCTCTATATACACACACACACACACAGAAAACTTCATATCCAAGTAAAATATTTCTTGAACTTACCATGGAAACAGGAAAGCATGGATAATAGCAAATCCCTATGAAATATTATTACTGAAAAGAACAGCTACTGCTGGGAATATATATATATATATATATATATATATATATATATATATAGTACATTTACAATATATAGCCATATGTGCAGCCTGAAATAAGTTCTTTAAGAATGCATATTCTAAAATATGTGTGTGTGTATATATATATATATACACACACACACATTCATTCATATACATACATAATTTACAGCAAAAGCTTTCCATTACATTATACAGATATATAGTATGACCCCTGTATCCATGGGAACTTTTTCCTTAACCTATTGTGGATAATAGAAAACCCTTCAGCAATAACTCCCACACACACATATTGCATTATTTGAAAATTTTTGTTTCAGAGTATTTGTATTGCTCATTGTAGTGCATGGTGACAGCCATTGCAATGTAGAATTAATGCAGTTTGACACCACTTCAGTGGGTGGCAATGAGGTGAAGAACGGGGCCACCTTCCTGGAGGAAGGTCCTAAGGCATCTGGGTGTCTTCAGTGAGGTGGTAGATGGACCCTAAGACACGTGGTCATCTTCAACGAGGTGGTAAATGGTGTCTAAGGCACGTGGTCCTCATCAGTGAGGTGGTAGGTGTAGTCTACGGCACATGGTCATCTTCAACAAGGTGGTAGATGGTGTCTAAGACATGTGGTCCTTGTCAATGAGGTGGTAGATGTAGTCTAAGGCACATGGTCATCTTCAATGAGGTGGTAGATGGAGCCTAAGGCACGTGGTCATCTTCAATGAGGTGGTAGATGGAGCCTAAGGCACGTGGTCATCTTCAATGAGGTGGTAGATGGAGCCTAAGGTATGTGGTCATCTTCAGTGAGGTGGTAGATGGAGCCTAAGGCACGTGGTCATCTTCAATAAGGTGATAAATGGAGCCTAAGTCATGTGGTCATCTTCAATGAGGTGGTGGATGGAGCCTAAGGCATGTGGTCATCTTCAATGAGGTGGTAGATGGAGCCTAAGGCATGTGGTCATCTTCAATGAGGCAGTAGATGGAGCCTAAGGCAAGTGGTCATCTTCAATGAGGTGGTAGATGGAGCCTAAGGCAAGTGGTCATCTTCAATAAGATGCTAGATGGAGCCTAAGGCACATGGTCATCTTCAATGAGGTGGCAGATGGAGCGTAAGGCACATGGTCATCTTCAGTGAGGTGGTAGATGGAGCCTAAGGCACATGGTCATCTTCAATAAGGTGGTAGATGGTGTCTAAGACATGTGGTCCTTGTCAATGAGGTGGTAGATGTAGTCTAAGGCACATGGTCATCTTCAATGAGGTGGTAGATGGAGCCTAAGGCACGTGGTCATCTTCAATGAGGTGGTAGATGGAGCCTAAGGCACGTGGTCATCTTCAATGAGGTGGTAGATGGAGCCTAAGGTATGTGGTCATCTTCAGTGAGGTGGTAGATGGAGCCTAAGGCACGTGGTCATCTTCAATAAGGTGATAAATGGAGCCTAAGTCATGTGGTCATCTTCAATGAGGTGGTGGATGGAGCCTAAGGCATGTGGTCATCTTCAATGAGGTGGTAGATGGAGCCTAAGGCATGTGGTCATCTTCAATGAGGCAGTAGATGGAGCCTAAGGCAAGTGGTCATCTTCAATGAGGTGGTAGATGGAGCCTAAGGCAAGTGGTCATCTTCAATAAGATGGTAGATGGAGCCTAAGGCACATGGTCATCTTCAATGAGGTGGCAGATGGAGCGTAAGGCACATGGTCATCTTCAATGAGGTGGTAGATGGAGCCTAAGGCACATGGTCATCTTCAATAAGGTGATAAATGGAGCCTAAGTAACATGGTCATCTTCAATGAGGTGGTGGATGGAGCCTAAGGCATGTGGTCATCTTCAATGAGGTGGTAAATGGAGCCTAAGGCATGTGGTCATCTTCAAGTAGGTGGTAGATGGAGCCTAAGTGGGACTTAGAGTCAAATATCTTGTTGATTTGAGTCTTCCTCTACTTTGTTGCTTTGCATCTCATTCAAAAGATCAAAGTGGGACATAAATTAATTATTATTAATATCATCATCATCATCATTCCTCTCAATTCAGGGTTGGAATTGTGCCTCCTCCAGAAGGAGCTGGACTCTACCTTCCAGCATCCCTAACTGGGGATAATGGGAGTTGCAATCCAGCAACACTCTAGCATATGTCCTCCCAGCTTTGCATTACAAAACGGATACTACAGGATCGTAATGAGCTCCCACCGTGCACAAAACGCACACTTATTGTGTGCAAACGTGAGGCCAACAAAATCTCTGGATTTCGTCCTAGAGTCTCATTCATGGCAAGCTTTCTTTCCGCACCTGCAAGTGTTTCTCACTATTAATAGGAGTGAGTCACCCTCCTTGTTCCATCTGTGCCAAATAGGATTTAGCATTGCAGCTCCAACCCTGAAGGACCCCACATCTACCCAAAACGGTGGCCCTAGAATGTCTATCAAGCTTGGGAATGGCAACCTCGAGAGATCTTGCAAAGGATCTGAGCAACACATCCACACACAATCTGCTAGTGATTTGTTTATTTCATCCCCCTCTGAGCTGGTTTTCCAAATCAGAAACAGATTTCTGAGGGTGAGTTTCCTAAATCTGAAACGGCTGGGGATGGAGTCAGCGTCCAAATTGACACACATGGCCCCACTCAAAGGGACAAGCAGTTAGAGCAGTGTTTCTCAACCTGGGGGTCAGGACCCTTTGGGGGTCACGAGGGGGTCTCAGAAGGGTCACCAAAGACCATCAGAAAATATAGGTTTTTTTTCTGTCGGTCATGGGGTTCCGTGTGGGAAGTTAGACCCAATTCTATCATTGGTGGAGTTCAGAATGCTCTTTGATTATAGGTGAACTATAAATCCCAAATATCAAGGTCTATTTCCCCCAAACTCCACTAGTGTTCACATTTGGGCATATTGAGTACTCATGCTGAGTTTGGTCCAGATCCATCATTGTTTGTGTCCACAGTGCCCCCTGGTTGTAGGTGAACTACAACTCCCAAACTCAAGGTCAATGCCCACCAAACTTCCAATATTTTCTGTTGTTCATGGGAGTTCTGTGTGCCAAGTGTGGTTCAATTTCATCATTGGTGGAGTTCAGAATGCTCTTTGATTGTAGGTGAACTATAAATCCCAGCAACTACAACTCCCAAATATCAAGTCTATTTTCCCCAAACTCCACCAGTGTTCACATTTGGGCATATTGAGTATTCATGTCAGGTTTGGTCCAGATCCATCATTGATTGAGTCCACAGTGCTCTTTGGATGTAGGTGAACTACAACTCCCAAACTCAAGGTCAATGCCCACCAAACCTTTCCAGTATTTTCTGTTGGTCAGGGAGTTCTGTGTGCCAAGTTTGGTTCAATTCCATCATTGATGGAGTTCAGAATGTTCTTTGATTGGAGGTGAACTATAAATCCAAGGAACTACAACTCCCAAATATCAAGATCTATTTTCCCCAAACTCCACTAGTGTTCACATTTGGGCATATTGAGTACTCATGCTGAGTTTGGTCCAGATCCATCATTGTTTGAGTCCACTTGGCTCTCTGGATGTAGGTAAACTACATCTCCCAAACTCAAGGTCGATGCCCATCAAACGATTCCAGTATTTTCTCTTGGGCGTGGGAGTTCTGTGTGCCAAGTTTGGTTCAAGCGTTGGACTAGTTGGAGCTTGCGGGCTGTCTTCAGTGGCAACCCCACTTAGAGTGAGTTGCAGTAGTCAACTGAATGTGCTGTTCATGGACTGTAATAAAGTGTTGTTGTTGTACTTCCCAGCAACTACAACTCTCAAATATCAAGGTCTATTTCCCCCAAACTCCACTAGTGTTCATATTTGGGCATATTGAGGTACTCATGTTGAGTTTTGTTTATTCTTTCCTGCCTTCCGCTATGTTACCAATACTGTACATCTCACTTTCCCACTCCAAACTATAATTCCAATCCCCCCAGTGTTTTCCCTAAGGAGGAGAAGGATAACTTGGGTCAGCCGAAAGGAAGTGTGTTTCGAGGGCCATGCGTCTAAGCCTTTGCCTCCAGGGCTCTTCTGAACTCAAGAAGAGGACAAGTTCATTTCCTCCCGTTTATTGTGTTTGTGTGACACCAATCCGCACAGTTTAGGGGTCGTCGCCTCTCTCACGGAAGGAGCAAAGCCGGAATTTCCCTGTCAGACCGCGGGAAACGTGACTTTGGGGGTCACAGTACCCACAATCCACTGCAGATGATGGAATGAGGATGCTAGGAATTAGACTTGTGCACAGAATTCGTTTCTTCTGCTTTTTCCATTTCTTTTCGTACCTTCAGGAGCTCGTAACGGTAAGGACCCTCCCGGTACGAAAACCCGCCTGACACAAAAGCAAGCGGGACTCGATCTCAGCTCCTCCTCTGCTTTCCTCCTCTGCTTTTCGGCATCACAGTTTAATCTTTTTTATTAATCCCCTAGTAAACAAAAAGAAAATCCTCATTCCCTGAAAAGTACTACCAGTTTTTTCCCCATGTCAGGAGCGACTTGAGAAACTGCAAATTGCTTCTGGTGTGAGAGAATTGGCCATCTACAAGGACGTTGCCCAGGAGACACCTGGATGCTTTGATATTTTACCATCCTTGTGGGAGGCTTCTCTCCTGTCACCACATGGGGAGCTGGTGCTGACAGAGGGAGCTCATCCATGCTCTCCCTTCTCCATCAACAATAAGCATGTTGAATCCTCATTGGAGTGGTTCGCCCATGCCGACTGGGAGTTGTAGTCCGCAAAGGTCTCATTCCGAGACCGCCTTGTTCCCAATAGGTGGAAGGTTGTTTTGTCGCGCGCTGGGCTTGAAACGAATTGCTTTTAAAACAGGACGTGCAACTTTAGCCCAGCGGGAAGCCAGGGGGCCCAAAGAGAAATTCTTAAGGATTTCCACCATAAACAGTCTCTAGAGGGCTTGTTAAATATAACAAAGTCTTTTATTGGTGAACAATCAGAAACTTCTTTTGTCTTCAAAAGGTTAAACAAATGCTTCCAGGCTTTGTGCAACTGCTGGCTTCTGTTGCTTTAATCTAAAGGAAAATCCCTTTCCAAACTTCTCCCAAGATAATTGTGATCCTAAACCTAACTGATGTGGATCCACTACCGGGCTGAACAGCGTCTCAAAACCGAGTGGACCTACCAGTAGGCCTGTAGTCACTTAGCTGCAGTTCTTGATGTTTAAAGCTGTTATTCCCTCCGAAATTCCTCAGGGCTGTAAGGCTGTTTCCCTGGAACCTTTGGGAATCTTTAGATGCTCTTAAGACTGTTCTCCCCGGGAAGTCTTAAGGGTTGAAGCCAGGGGCGGCTCGTCCATTACGCAAAGTAAGCGGTCGCAGAACACTTTTTTTTGCCAGGGGTGCAGAGGCACCTC
Source organism: Anolis sagrei ordinatus (assembly GCF_025583915.1). NCBI lineage: Eukaryota > Metazoa > Chordata > Lepidosauria > Squamata > Anolidae > Anolis > Anolis sagrei. The sequence continues at coordinate 37,779,198 of NW_026844478.1, read as the reverse complement.
TGTAAATGCCCCTAACCGCCATTGAGGAGCGCCCCCTCAGCTCACAACAGCCCTAGCAGTCCGGGGGGAGCCTCGGCTTTCTTGCCTCGCTGCTAGGCGATCCTCTTCCCAAAGGGGCCGAACCCTTGAGCCTCGCCTCGCCCCTCTCGTTCCTGCTCCACCCGGCCACCGGGTGCATGAGCAGAGCTGGCGCTCAATCGTTCTCCGCATTCGATCCCTTTCCCATGACCGGCTCCCATGACCGGCTCCACCCGCCTCCTCTCCTCTCCCCAATCCGCAGGTGGGCCAAGGGGCGGAGCCGCTGCGCCTGGCCCGCTTTGGGTCCGGAGGCGTGCCTGAAGACCCTGGCGTGTGCACCAAAAGTTGCCTCTTCTCCTGAGAGAGAGAGAGAGAGAGCCCCTCCGGCTGGAGGTATCTCCCACCTCCGCTCCCTCCTTTGTTTTTGCGCCTACCTTCAGGAAAGGTGGGCATCTTCACCTCTCTCTCTCTCTCTCTCTCTCTCTCTCTCTCTCTCTCTCTCGGTCCCAATGGCTGAGGAGAAAGTCAGGAGAAGAGGTGACTTTTGGTGCACACGCCGGGGTCTTCAGGCATGCCTCCAGACCCAAAGCGGGCCAGGCAAGGGAGCAAGTGCGGCAAGTGTAGTTACTGGGATGTATAGTTCACCTACAATCAAAGAGCATTCTGAACTCCACCAATGATGGAATTGAACCAAATATGGCACACAGAACTCCCATGACGAACAGAAAAGATATATCAGTGATTGGTTGGGGGGGGGGCAAAATACTGTTTGCTTACCGTTGAAAATTACCTAGGACCGCCTCTGGTTGAAGCCTTTGTACAGGAGAAAGTCTGTCCACGTCCTGTCCATTGACTTCCTTTGCTGAGACTGACTGAAAGTGGCTCCCTTCCCTTCACAATTGTCCTGAACAGGGGGCGGAACCAAACTTAACGATGATGGACAGGGGGCCTGCCCTATAACTGCAAACTTTAACAGGAAGCAGAATCCCAAGACTTGGGCTGCAAACAAACACTTAATACAAGGCAAATAAAGTGGGAGCTTCTGGTACAGCTGTACCAACACAAAGGTCCTGTGATCTTCACAATATTCCTTTTGGGTCCCCTGACTTAACCATTTCAATACTGACTCGTTCCTTGGCAAATGCCAATTAATTTCAACATGGGCATCGCATGCGGTAATTCATCCGCCACTTAGCCGGCGACAATCGGCTCCATCTGTGCCTGCACTTCTGAATGTAGACTATTAATGATTTTCAGGGACCAAAAACAGCCACATGAAACAGGTCCCCAGCAGTTTGCCGGGTTTTATATTTCCCCTTCATTTCTTTCCTGCTAATTAGCAGAGGCTTTGAAGCAGGAGGCTGAGCTGATCTCATTGCATTAATAGCAGCTTAGTGGGATGCAACAAAGAACTAGATAAAAGCCAAGGCTGGGGTGGGAAGGAAGCCCTCTGGTTCTTGATGTATTGCAATTCCCATTGTTCTTCTCCTTGGCTTCAGAGGCTACAACTGATGGGAGCTGCAATCTAGCAACTGCTGAAAAGCTGTGCCCCCCCCCCCCCGGTCCTGAATCCAACCTCTTCAACACTATTTAGTTTATTTATTTATCGTGTCATCAGCAACCATTGCATTACAATTCTAACAGAGCAAAACAAACACACAGATTAAAAAGAAAAAGAAAAAAAACCACACAGATTTTGAAAATTTGGTAGTTGGTTAAATGTCTTTTGACCAGTATCTGGCCACTTGGAGTGCCTCTGGGGTTGCCGCAAGAAGGTCCTCCATTGTGCATACAGCGGGGCTCAGGGTGCATTGCAGCAGGTGGTCAGTGGTTTGTTCTTCTCCGCACTCGCATGCCAAGGATTCCACTTTGTGGCCCCATTTCATGAGGTTGGCTCTGCATCTCGTGGTGCCAGAGCGCAGTCTGTTCAGCGCCTTCCAAGTCGCCCAGTCTTCTGTGTGCCCAAGAGGGAGTCTCTCATCTGGTATCACCCATGGATTGAGGTGCTGGGTTTGGGCCTGCCACTTTTGGACTCTCGCTTGCTGGGGTGTTCCAGCGAGTGTCTCTGTAGATCTAAGAAAACTATGTCTTGATTTAAGTCGTTGACGTGCTGGCTGATACCCAAACAGGGGATGAGCTGGAGATGTCTCTGCCTTGGTCCTTTCACTATTGGCTGCTACTTCCCGGCGGATGTCAGGTGGAGCAATACCGGCTAAGCAGTGTAATTTCTCCAGTGGTGTAGGGCGCAGACACCCCGTGATAATGCGGCATGTCTCATTAAGAGCCACATCCACTGTTTTAGTGTGGTGAGATGTGTTCCACACTGGGCATGCATACTCAGCAGCAGAGTAGCATAGCACAATGGCAGATGTCTTCACTGTGTCTGGTTGTGATCCCCAGGTTGTGCCAGTCAGCTTTCGTATGATATTGTTTCTAGCACCCACTTTTTGCTTGATATTCAGGCAGTGCTTCTTGTAGGTCAGAGCACGGTCCAGAGTGACTCCCAGGTATTTGGGTGCACTGCAATGCTCCAGTGGGATTCCGAGATGCAGAGCCAACCTTCAGAAATGGGGCTACAAAGTGGAATCCACGGCATGCGAGTGTGGAGAGGAGCAAACCACTGACCACCTGCTGCAATGCAACCTGAGCCCTG
>NW_026844478.1:37763461-37776427 GCF_025583915.1 Anolis sagrei ordinatus | reverse complement strand
CAGGAAGGAACGAAAAGAAAGAAGGTGGAACAGGGAGTGAGAAAGGAAGGAGGGAGGGAGGAAGGAGTGAAAGAAAGGAGGGGGATGAAGAAAGGAGGGAAGGAAAGGAAGAAGGGACAGGAAGGAAGGAAAAAGGAAGGAAGGGAGGGAAAGAAGGGAAGAAAGGAAAAGAAGGAGGGACAGGAAGGGAGGAGAAGGAGAAGAAGGAGGGAAAGGAAGGAGGGGGTGAAGAAAGGAGGGAGGAAAGGAAATGAAGGGGAAGGAAATGAAGAAAGGGAAAGAAGGAGGAAAAGGAGGGAGGGAGGAAAAGAAGGAAAGGAAAAAGGAAGGAAGGACAAGAAGGAAGGGAAGGAGGGAAAGAAGGAAAGGAAAGAGAAGGAAAGAAGAAAACGAAAGAAAGGAAAGGGAGGAAAGAAGGGAAGGGAGGGAGAGAAGGAAGGTCCTTCATTCAAGCACCGTGGACCTTCCTCGCCTCCTCCTCCTCCTCCCCTTCTTCTTGCGTGGAGCACTCCGTTGCTGCTGCTGGCACTTTCCAACAGGGAAAGGAGGAGGAGACTGCTCTCCTGACATAGGAGGGGAAGAGAAGGGGCTCCATGCGGCAAGCCTCCACCTCCACTCCACTCGCTTGTGTGTGTGTGTGTGTGTGTGGCCGTGCACGTGCGCCTGGCTTTAACGGCCGGCTGTTTCCCCACAAGGAGGAGGAGGGGGCGTGGCCATGGGTCTCGGTAGACATGCAGTTTCTCCTTTGTGGACATGCAGTTTAGAAGTCCTTTCTGCTTTTTGTTTTCGTTTTTTTTAGTGGAGAACATACATTGAGTTGTTAGGGACATAGTGTCCAAATTTGGTGTCAATTGCCCCAGTGGTTTCTTGAGTTCTGTGAATAGCACAAACGAACATTACATTTTTATTTATATAGATGATGATGATTATTATGTATATCCCGCTTTATCTCTCCTGAAGAAGACTCAAAGTGGCTGCCTTCCTCTATTCCACATTAAAGTAACCAGCAGTCAGATGGACCCCACACAACCAGTCAATGCTTCTCCTCTGGGTCTTATTGCACCCCGTTGTTTAACTCACCGTGGGGTGTAGAGAACAGGCTCAGCAGGATGATGACGTTTGGCTGGACTCCATGTTCTAGAAGAACCTTGACAGCCTCAATCACAGTGTTGCCAGTACCTGAAAGGGCCCCAGGGCAGCAAGGAGAGAAAAGGGAACAATATGTCAGAAATATTAAAAATTAACTAGGTATTTTTAATTATAAAAATGTGAGTCAAGCACTGAAAGGGTTAAATGGATGGAATGACTCCGCAAAAGCTACAGTTCCATATAAGTAAATATGCCTGTAGCTTAGTACGCCTCAGTGTTAGTTGCCCTCAGTATGAAGAGGAGTCAGTCTGAGGTAAGCCTCAGCATGAGAGAGGCTTCGGTATGAGATAGGCCTCAGTGTTAGAGAGATTCCTCAGTATTAGTTTGCCTCAGTATGAGAACACCTCAATGTTAGCTGGCCTCAGTGGAAGAGAGGCCTCAGTGGGAGAGAGGCCTCAGTGGGAGAGAGGCCACAGTCTGAGGTAGGCCTGGTGTGAGAAGATTCAGCAATAGAAGCCCCAGGTTGAAGGCCTTGTGTGTAAAGCTCCAAGTGTGAAGGCTGCTGTGTATAAAGCTCCAGTGTGAAGGCTGCTGTGTATTAAGCTACTGTGTGAAGCTTCTGTGTAACTTCGTTGTGAGAAGAAGCTCTGTGAGAGCGAAGCTGTTTATTTGCATGAGAAAGAAGCCCAGCGTGGAAGCAAAGAAGGAAGTATAAAGAACCTTATTTGTGTTATAGAAAACTTGTTGTTGTAAATAGTGTAAACTCTATTATTTTACTATATGCCAGAAATATTAAAAATTGACTAGGCCACCTCCCACCTGTTCGCCCATTGTCCAATCGCAGTGGAGGGCGGCAGGGAGGCTGGGGCGGGAAGTTTGAACTCTGCAACTTTGAAAACTCTATATAAATGGCTGTATCAAATGTATTTCTTTATGCTTGCATGTGAATGATCACTGCAATTGCATCCGCTTCAGCTGAATCGCTAATAAACCTCAGTGCCACTTCTTCGCCCTGGCAAGAGTCTCATTTCAATTATTAATATTGTACAGGAGTTGATTATAAATTGTATGATTTTAACTGTATTTGTGTTTAGATTGGCTGCAGTAATGCTGGAGCGGCCTAAGTCAGAGGAGTCCTCCATGTGCGTTGCCATGGAGACCGATGCAGGAGAGAGGGACGTGGGAGGAGCTTAGAGGGGAGAGTTTGAAAAAACGACAGTTAAAAATCAGTTAGGGTTTAGGTTTAGAGGAGTTAGGTTCAGAGGAGTGAGGAGTTAGGAGTTGGGAGAGAAGGAAAGGAAAGGTGGCGGAGTGACTTGTGAAGCAAAGCTTTGAGGCTTTGAAAAGCTGGGTTTGGCTATTGGAAGTTTCTCAGGCTAGTGCAGCCGAATGGTGAAACCTAGCTGGTATTCTTTTAGTCTAAGGAGAGGCTAAAGAATAGTTTACTTAGTATTGATCTAGGAAGGATCAACAAGGGAAACATCCCTGTATTGAAACTTTGTCTGAAACAAGTGCTCTACGTCAGAAAGATACTGTGTTACTTGAAAGAATGAACTGTTAAAGTTACAAGTATTATTCCAAGTGCAACAAGGAAAAGTTACGTCTTGCAACCACACGCTGTGTACTTAATAAAATTGTTAACTTTTATTTGAAGATCGCCTCAGTTCCGTCTATTCTGGGTATAAAGTGCCATTTCTCACAATATTACAACTTACCTCACGTGGTGGCAGAAACGCAGGGAAAAGTAACAAAATAAATCTACATTCTTCTCTCCAGTCACGCTACAGTATATACAGTGTAATTACTACTAAGTTATTACTTTCTTAATAAAGGAGGAAGTGCAATTAAACAGCCTCCCTTCTAACTTGATGGTAAATTTGGTTCCTAATCGGCAACCTCCATTGCAAATCGGCTAGTCCTTTTTAAAGTTGGGAACTGGAGTAAAATCTCCTGAATACTGGTTCCTTTCAAATTGGTGGCAACAATAAATCATCCCTCAGCTTCCCTGCTTCTTTTCAAATATCAATAAAATTGCTGGAATCAGGCTTCTCTGATGGCTCGCCAAGGTCATGGGCCCTCTTTGGTGCGGTCCTAGGGGTTTCTCTCACTGGGGAGACCCTCCTAAAGTCCGTATTGACTTCACTCACATGACTCAACTGATATTTATTTTCTGCCAGGCATACCTCCCCCCCACTCCCCACCTGAAATATGGGGTGTCCATCCACAATACTTTGCCAGCAAATGCACACAAAACCTTGCATGTCACAAAGAATGTCCTCAGGGTACTCACTTAGTATTGGGTACATGAGAAGAACTTTCCTCCTGTAGATGTCGGGTGGAAACTTTGCATAGTACACTTTGGCTCGCTGAGTCTCTTCATCGCTCTGAATGAGGATCTTCCCTATTCGGATGGATCGACAGCAGTCCCGCAAGCCTTGTTCCATTGCCTCGCCTTTGTTTCAGGTGGGAGAAAAGGATATAATGTAATATAATATATTGTATATACATATAATAGTTATAATATTATATTGTAATGCAATATATTACTAATAATAATAATAATAATAATAAAAAATTATAATTATATATTTATATTACATGTAATATTACTAATAATATTACAATCTAATGGTATAGTACAATAGAGTAATATTTAATACTGATATTGTACTATGCTAATAACATAACAATTGTATGTATATATATCTTGTAAGCTGCTCTGAGTCCCCTTTGGGGTGAGAAGGGCGACATAAATAAATTATTAATTATAATAAATTATTATTAATAATTTATAATAAATTATTATTAATAATTTATAATAAATTATTATTAATAATTTATAATAAATTATTATTAATAATTTATTAATAATAAATCAATAATCTATATAAATAAAAATGTAATGTTTGTTTGTGGGATTAACAGAACTCAAAAACCACTGGACGAATTGACACTAAATTTGGACACAAGACACATAACAACCCAATGTATGTCCTTCACTCAAAAAAATTGATTTTGTCATTTGGGAGTTGTAGTTGCTGGGATTTATAGTTCACCTACAATCAAAGAGCATTCTGAACCCCACCGATGATAGAATTGGGCCAAACTTGGCACACTGTTCTCCCATGACCAACAGAAAATACTGGAAGGGTTTGGTGGGCAGTGTTCTTTTGTTTTGGAGTTGTAGTTCACCTACATCCAGAGATCACTGTGGACTCAAACAATGATGGATCTGGACCAAACTCTACACGAATACTCAATATGCCCAAATGTGAACACTGGTAGAGTTTGGGGAAAATAGAATCTTGACATTTGGGAGTTGTAATTGCTGGGATTTATAGTTCACCTACAATCAAAGAGCATTCTGAACCACCAACGATGGAATTGAACCAAACTTGGCACACAGAACTCATGTGATGAACAGAAAATACTGGAAGGGTTTGGTGGGCAGTGTCCTTTGGTTTTGGAGTTGTAGTTCACCTACATNATACAATACTATAATATAATAGTATTATAATAATATAATATAATATAATATATTATTATAATATTATTATATATTATAGTATTGTATATTAGAGTGAGGCAAGAAGAAGCATGAGGAAAGAGGAGGAAAGCAGCAGAGCAAAGGGACCGGAAGTGGGTCAATGCGAGTTTGTAAAACTTGCACCAGACATACGGAAATAATTACGAAATAATTACGAAATAATTACGAAAATTGGAAAAATTGTTTCGATTCTTAATTACTCCTCACACTATTCCTGCATGGTTCGATATTGGATCGTAAGCTAATTTAAATACGAATTAATAACGAATTACGAAATTAACGAACTGGATCGCCCAAGCCTACTGCCTACTATGTGTGTGCATGTGTATATGTATACCTGGAATATTGTGTCCAATTCTGGGCACCACAATTGAAGAGAAATACTGACAAACTGGAGTGTGTCTAGAGGAGGGCGACTCAAATGATCAAGGGTCTGGAGAACAAGCCCTATGAAGAGCGGCTTAAGGAGCTGGGCATGTTTAGCCTGAAGAAGAGAAGGCTGAAGGGGGAACAATTGAGCTCTGGCTCTGCTCATGCACCCAGTGGCCGGGTGGAGCAGGAACGAGAGGGGCTAGGCGAGGCTCAAGGGCCCGGCCCCTTTGGGAAGAGGATGCAAGAAAGCCCTGGACTGCTAGGGCTGTTGTGAGCGGAGGGGGTGCTCCTCAAGTAGTGGTCGAGGGGCATTTACAGAGGCGCCTCTGCGCCCCTGGCAAAAAAAAAGTGTTCTGCAACCGCTTACTTCGCGTAATGGACGAGCCGCCCCTGCCTATGATGATGGACTATGGAATAGTTTTAGCCAACATATGCCAGCTTCCATTAAGTGGAATTTCGATGGTGTTGAGTTAGCCAAAGCAAGTAGGAAAGGTTCATATCATTATCCTGGGGAAAGGATTTGCTTGAGGTCTGTGGCAGGCTATTCTCTTTGCTTTTTCCGCGATCGCTTGACCCCACTAATCAAGGGTGCCCTTTCCGGCTCCCACTTGTCTCCTCTATTTAATTACGCTTGGAAATCACCCTATTAGGTGGTAATTTGTAGCCCTGGAGGAGAACTGCCCACTGCTGGGGAGGCAAGGAGAGAGGAGCGATATATCTAAATAAAGAGGTATATTTGCCCACAATATTGGCATTTCTAAGATGGATCGGAGGGGAAGGGCTTCCTCACGGAAGGTACTCCAAGAAGGAGTTCTCCATTTCCCTTGGTTGGGGGTAGACAGATGCTGAGTGTTTATATATCAGTGGACATGGAACCGGTATCTGATGGAAGCAGCAGGTAGCAAACTAATTAGTCGGCTCTCATTAGTTAAACGGCTTTGTAATTGCCTGTAGTGTTTCAGGGTTGTCTGAAGGAAAGAAAGAGGGGGAAAAATCGGAGTGGAAGTTATACAAAGCCAAACAAAGATGAGAGGATGCAGAGGAGGAACATTGGGAGTCAAAGATTAAAAGTACGAGGGTTGAATGAAAAGTAATGCCTCCACCTTCATAATTTATTTATTGACAGCTTTTATATTCCGCCCTTCTCACCCCGCAGGGGACTAAGGGCGGATTACAGTGTACACATATATGGTAGGCCTGGGTAACAACGGAAAAATTTGTTTCTAAAATCGATTTGTATTTGGGGTTTTTTTTTGTTTCGATATTTAAAATAATTACAAAATTTTCCCTTAAAAAGGTTCGGTATTTACGAAATTTCGTAAATGTGAAAAAAAATTACAAAACATTAACGAATCGATTTCCGAAACAATAACGAATCGATTCGTTAATGGCGGACGCGACCGCGAAATACGCTAAAAAACCTCCAAAAACTTCTGAAGCTTCCCTCTCCCTCTGTTGTTGACTGTTGGTGTGATATTATAATTTTTTTTCACTAATTAAACCATAAAACTGGCCCAGACATGCGGAAATAATAACGAAACGACCTCAGAACAATAACGAAACGAATACAATAACGAAATACGAAGCATTTACAAAACGTGTTTAAAAATTCGTTTTTTTAAAAAATTGCTCCAGAATGGTTCGTTATCGTTTTGTAATTTAAAAAATTAACGAATTATTAACGAATTACGAATTAACGAAACGAAACCGCCCAGCCCTAATATATAAAACATTCAATGCCAATTTTTGACATACAAACATATACAGACATACACAGAGGCTATATTTAACTTTTTTCTGGCCGCCAGGGGAGCTGTCGCTTTCATCGTCCATCTGCAACGCTGATGAAGCACTTCCGCATTCCCCACATGTTTCCCCGCTGGAATGCTTTGCTGGAGTCTTCTTTCTGGCCTCATAAATCAGTTAATTTAGCCTCCCCACACTTTAAGGTGGTACCTAATTTTCCTACTTGACAGATGCAACTGTCTTTCGGGTTGCAAAGGTCGACAACAGGCTACACACAATTGGTTGGAAACTCACTCCAACCTGGGCTGGCTTCGAACTCATGACCTTCATAACTCCTCAACAGATGGCAGTATTGGTATGTGGCAGGTACTGACTTGTTCAGTAGACTCTACTCTACAGTTCCATTTGGATAGGAAGCCTTAGCATTGAACGGTTGTGTTGTTAACATGTGAAGTATGGAACCCTGCGCAGATGGTCGGTCAGTGCGACTTAAGCAACATGCAGTCATTGAATTCTTAACAGCAGAAGGTGTCACCCCAAAAGTAATGAAAAGTAATGCTTCCATCTTTGTAACTCCTCAGCAGATGGCAGTACTGGCTTGTTCAGTAGACTCTCCTCTACAGTTCCATATTGGCGGGAAGCCTTAGCATTGAACGGTTGTGTTGTTAACGTGTGAAGTATGGAACCCTACACAGACGGTGGGTCAATGTGACTTAAGCAACATGCAGTCATTGAATTCTTGACAGCAGAAAGTATCACCCCAAAAGTAATGAAAAGTAATGCATCCATCTTTGTAACTCCTCAACAGATGTCAGTACTGGTATGCGGCAGGTACTGGCTTGTTCAGTAGACTCTCCTCTACAGTTCCATTTTGCCGGGAAGCCTTAGCATTGAACGGTTGTGTTGTTAACGTGTGAAGTATGGAACCCTGCACAGAAAGTTGGTCAATGCGACTTAAGCAACGTGCAGACATTGAATTCTTGACAGCAGAAGGTGTCACCCCAAAAGTAATGAAAAGTAATGCTTCCACCTTTGTAACTCCTCAAGGATTACACAAGGGTTTAACCCATTTGTTGGAGTTCAGCCTGTGATTGTGTTTCAGGATCGGGGTGCTTTGGATATGGGGAATGATGTAAATGAGATTCAAGATGGCAATGGTTTGGTCAGTGATATTGATGCAGAGAATGACAGAGAGACACCTGTTCAAAGTGTAGTTTCCCATGAGAATGTTCCTACAGGGTATAGGGATGATGGTTTACTCCCTGAATTGCTCCCAGAGAGTTCCCAGGTTTTGGGGCTTGAAAACAACTCGGCACCTGTGGAGACTAATGAGCATATAGATAGGTGGGTGGAAATTAGTCAAAACAGACAGGCCGAGCAAGGCCTTTGGCATTCTGCCAGGCTTCAACAGAAAAAGATAAGGGCCGCTCAAGGAAAGCGAAACCGGTTTCTGAGTGCATGGAAAGGTTTAAAAATTCCAAGCATGGAAAATATTACCAGATGAAGCATCGTTTAGAATCCTGCTAAGTTCTTGTCCTCGTCTCATAGAAGCCTTGCTTGGAAGATTCATGCTTAAAGATTTCTTGTTTCCTGTTTGTTTTTTTGTCTCTTGTGATTACCTACTCAGGCCTTGGATCAACGTTTCCTGGTTCTTTGGATTTTGTTAGAGACTTGTGGACTTTGTTTTTGGACATTGCTGAACTCTACCTTGGACTGATTTGTTCCTGCTTATCTTCTTACCTAATTGGATTTATCCATCCCTTTAAAATGCCTTTTTTTACTTTGTTGCTTTTACTTATCTTCAATAAAAGGATTGTTTTCCCTACTCAACGTGTGGTGTTTTAAAGTCAGAGGGTTATTCCTACTCTAGAGTGCAACAGCGTGTGATCCCATCCAGCACAGGCTGTAATCCTAGACCAGCGGTTCTCAACCTGGGGGGTGCGACCCCCAGGGGGGTCAGTTGGCCATTTCAGAGGGGTCGTGAGGCCACCTCCTTAGGCCCCACCCCGAATGCCGTGCCCAGCCAAGGGCTCTCTTCGTGAGAAGACTTCCTCAGCTGCGCCACAGTCCTGCCTTCTGGCAAGGCCGCGATCCAGCCGAGGGCTCTCCTCACAAGAAGGCTCCCTCAACTGGACCGCGGTCCCACCTGCCGGCAAGGCCGCAATCCAGTCGAGGGCTCTTCTCACAAGAAGTCTCCCTCAACTGGGCTGCGGTCCCGCCTTCCGGCAAGGCCGCAACCCAGCCAAGGGCTCTCCTCGTGAGGAGGCTCCCTTGGCTGGGCCGTGGTCCCACCTTTCGACAAGGCCGTGACCCAGCCGAGAGCTCTCCTCGTGAGGAGGCTCCCTTGGCTGGGCCGTGGTCCCACCTTTCGACAAGGCCGCGACCCAGCCGAGGGCTCTCTTCGCGAGGAGGCTTCCTCGACTGGGCCTCGGTCCTGCCTTCCGGCAAGGCTGCGACCCAGCCGAGGGCTCTCCTCACAAGAAGTCTCCCTCAACTGGGCTGCGGTCCCGCCTTCCGGCAAGGCCGCAACCCAGCCAAGGGCTCTCCTCGTGAGGAGGCTCCCTTGGCTGGGCCGTGGTCCCACCTTTCGACAAGGCCGTAACCCAGCCAAGGGCTCTCCTCGTGAGGAGGCTCCCTTGGCTGGGCCGTGGTCCCACCTTTCGACAAGGCCGTGACCCAGCCGAGGGCTCTCCTCGTGAGGAGGCTCCCTTGGCTGGGCCGTGGTCCCACCTTTCGACAAGGCCGCGACCCAGCCGAGGGCTCTCTTCGCGAGGAGGCTTCCTCGACTGGGCCTCGGTCCTGCCTTCCGGCAAGGCTGCGACCCAGCCGAGGGCTCTCCTCACAAGAAGTCTCCCTCAACTGGGCTGCGGTCCCGCCTTCCGGCAAGGCCGCAACCCAGCCAAGGGCTCTCCTCGTGAGGAGGCTCCCTTGGCTGGGCCGTGGTCCCACCTTTCGACAAGGCCGTGACCCAGCCGAGGGCTCTCCTCGCGAGGAGGCTCCCTTGGCTGGGCCGTGGTCCCACCTTTCGACAAGGCCGCGACCCAGCCGAGGGCTCTCTTCGCGAGGAGGCTTCCTCGACTGGGCCTCGGTCCTGCCTTCCGGCAAGGCTGCGACCCAGCCGAGGGCTCTCCTCACAAGAAGGCTCCCTCAACTGGGCTGCGGTCCCGCCTTCCGGCAAGGCCGCAACCCAGCCAAGGGCTCTCCTCGTGAGGAGGCTCCCTTGGCTGGGCCGTGGTCCCACCTTTCGACAAGGCCGTGACCCAGCCGAGGGCTCTCCTCGCGAGGAGGCTCCCTTGGCTGGGCCGTGGTCCCACCTTTCGACAAGGCCGCGACCCAGCCGAGGGCTCTCTTCGCGAGGAGGCTTCCTCGACTGGGCCTCGGTCCCGCCTTCCGGCAAGGCTGCGACCCAGCCGAGGGCTCTCCTCACAAGAAGGCTCCCTCAACTGGGCCGCGGTCCCACCTTCCGGCAAGGCCGCAATCCAGTCGAGGGCTCTTCTCACAAGAAGTCTCCCTCAACTGGGCTGCGGTCCCGCCTTCCGGCAAGGCCGCAACCCAGCCAAGGGCTCTCCTCGTGAGGAGGCTCCCTTGGCTGGGCCGTGGTCCCACCTTTCGACAAGGCCGTGACCCAGCCGAGGGCTCTCCTCGCGAGGAGGCTTCCTCGACTGGGCCTCGGTCCTGCCTTCCGGCAAGGCTGCGACCCAGCCGAGGGCTCTTCTCGCGAGGAGTTAGTCATGGGGTTTGCCTACGTGGGGTTGCCTTTGAAGACTGTTCGGAAACTCCAACTAGTCCAGCGGGAGGCAGCCAGATTGCTCACCGGAGCGTCATACAGGGAGCATACCACCCCCCTGTTGTGTCAGCTCCAGTGGCTGCCGATCCAGTTCCGAGCACAATTCATAGTGCTGGTTTTGACCTACAAAACCCTGTACGGCTCCGGCCCAGTGTATCTGTCCGAACGGATCTCCCTTTACGTCCCACCCCGGAGTCTAAGATCTTTTGGGGAGGCCCTGCTCTCGACCCCGCCTCTATCACAAGTGAGGTTGGCGAGGACGAGGAGCAGGGTCTTCTCGTTGGTGGCCCCCCACCTGTGGAATTCACTCCCCGGGGAAATTAGATCAGCGACATCACTCCTGTCCTTCAGGAAAAAACTGAAAACATGGATTTGGGACCAGGCATTTGGACAATCGTGCAGATAAAGAAAGGACTTTGAGAATGGCCAGGAAATGACTAATGGAATGGAATTTGGAACTCTGAAAGACGAACGCTGAGCATGTGAATAGTTTTTATACGATGTGACGTATATTGATTGTTTTAACTGTGATAATTGTTTTAACTATGGTTTTGTACACTATGTATAATTTTTGTATAGGCATCAAATTGTGCCTTTTGTAAGCCGCCCTGAGTCCCCCCTGGGGGGCTGAGAAGGGCGGGGTAAAAGTACCCGAAATAAATAAATAAATAAATAAATAAATGGGAGTTCTGTGTGCCAAGGTTTGTTCCAATCTATCGTTGGTGGAGTTCAGAATGCTCTTTGATTTTAGGTGAATTATAAATCCCAGCAACTACAACTCTCAAATATCGAGGTCTATTTCCCCCAAACTCCACCACATTTGGGTATATTATTTGTGCTAATTCTGGTCCAGATCTGTCATTGTTTGAGTCCACAGTGCTCTCTGGATGTAGGTGAACTACAACTCCAAAACTCAAGGTCAGTGCTCACCAAACCCTTCCAGTATTTTCTGTTGGTCATGGGAATTCTGTGTATCAAGTTTGGTTCGGTTCCATCGTTGGTGAAGTTCAGAATACTCTGAGATTGTAGGTGAACTATAAATCCCAGCAACTACATCTCCCAAATGACAAAATAAATCCTCCCCAACCCCACCAGTATTTAAATGCGGGCATATTGGGTATTCGTGCCAAGTTTGGTCCAGTGAATGAAAATACGTCCTGCATATCATGATTCATAACAGTAGCAAAATGACAGTTATGAAGTAGCAACGAAAATAATGTTATGTTTGGGGGTCACCACAACATGAGGAACTGGATTAAGGGGTCACGGCATTAGGAAGGTTGAGAAACACTGCCCTAGACCTTGTTCGGCCTTATGACTAGGAGTATCTTCAATTTCAATTTGTTCGCCCTCATCTAGACTTTCTGGGATTGTTGGGAAGTAAAGTCCAACTAGATATTGGGGTCCTTATGTACCCAATTCCCCCCCCCCAAAAAAAAGACCATTGGGGATGTCGTAACAATGAATGTCAAAAAGGCTATTTGCTTAAAATAGGGACATCAAGAAACCATGTCTCAGAATGCCTTTATCTTCAGGAAAAAAAAATGCTTAATTGGGTGCATGGGGAATTGATGCCAGTGCCATGGATGCCATGAATGGTAGTCTCATATTTAGATAAATCAATCATTCCCCCAGGAGCTTGGGTCTTGTTGCAACCAATTTATAGCCCAATCCAATTGGAACTTTTTTTCTCTCTCATTAAAACGTTTTCGCTCCGTAGTTTTTGAAGTACCCATTTTCAAAAGGTCAGGTCCACGGTTGCCGGAGGCTTCAGTCGCATGCACAGTCAACTGGGAATGAATCCCACAAAATTCAATGGGGCTTAGGCCTGTACAATCAATAAAACAAATGTTTAGATCAGTGTTTCTCAACCTTCCTAGTACAGTTCCTCATGTTGTGGTGATCCCCAGCCATAAAATTATTGTATTGTCGAAGGCTTTCATGGCCGGAATCACTGGGTTGTTGTAGGTTTTTCCGGGCTATATGGCCATGTTCTAGAGTAGGCCTGTGCGATTTGGTTCGTTAATTCGTTAATTCGTTAATAATTCGTTAATTTTACCATTTCCGAAGCGATATTGAAACAAATCTCCAAACCCGGAAGGGTTTATAAATATCGAACCAGCAGCCCCCATAGTTTTAACGAGCCTCCGCTCGTTTCGTTAATGGGGTGGAGGCTGCTGGAGTGCTGGTGCATGGGAGCCAATCCGGCGCTCCCAAGCAGTGCACCATGGGTCCGTGGCTGTCTGTTTTTGATTGGCCGGCGAGCCCTTTCAAAGCGGCTCCGCGCGGCCCGTAGCTTGCTGCAGAGGGCGAGGGAGTTTGCATTGGGTTGGCTTGGCAATGGCTGCTAGCAACTGGGATTGGATTCATTCCTTGCTGCTGTGAGTGCTGCTTGCTTCATTTGCTGTCTCTTGCCTGTGTTTGG
>NW_026844478.1:37747065-37763361 GCF_025583915.1 Anolis sagrei ordinatus | reverse complement strand
TGAAGGAGAGTGTACGAGGGTTGAATGAAAAGTAATGCCTCCACCTTCTTAACTCCTCAACAGATGGCAGTACTGGTATGCGGCAGGTACTGGCTTGTTCAGTAGACTCTCCTCTACAGTTCCATTTTGGCAGGAAGCCTTAGCATTGAACGGTTGTGTTGTTAAAGTGTGAAGTATGGAACCCTGCACAAAGTTGGTCAATGCGACTTAAGCAACGTGCAGACATTGAATTCTTGACAGCAGAAGGTGTCACCCCAAAAGTAATGAAAAGTAATGCTTCCACCTTTGTAACTCCTCAAGGATTACACAAGGGTTTAACCCATTTGTTGGAGTTCAGCCTGTGATTGTGTTTCAGGATCGGGGTGCTTTGGATATGGGGAATGATGTAAATGAGATTCAAGATGGCAATGGTTTGGTCAGTGATATTGATGCAGAGAATGACAGAGAGACACCTGTTCAAAGTGTAGTTTCCCATGAGAATGTTCCTACAGGGTATAGGGATGATGGTTTACTCCCTGAATTGCTCCCAGAGAGTTCCCAGGTTTTGGGGCTTGAAAACAACTCGGCACCTGTGGAAACTAATGAGCATATAGATAGGTGGGTGGAAATTAGTCAAAACAGACAGGCCGAGCAAGGCCTTTGGCATTCTGCCAGGCTTCAACAGAAAAAGATAAGGGCCGCTCAAGGAAAGCGAAACCAGTTTCTGAGTGCTTGGAAAGGTTTAAAAGTTCCAAGCATGGAAAATATTACCAGATGAAGCATCGTTTAGAATCCTGCTAAGTTCTTGTCCTCGTCTCATAGAAGCCTTGCTTGGAAGATTCAATAGAGCTGGATCATAGGGAAGGCCGAGCGAAGGAAAATAGATGCTTTTGAACTGTGGTGTTGGAGGAAAGTTCTGAGAGTGCTTTGGACCATGAGAAGATCTATGTTGCAACTCAGAGTAAGCTTCACCTTGCTGCCAAACACCACCACACAAGAGCTGTAGTTTTATAGTTTATTGAGGAGAAAATCCAAGTCAAAATAAAGAATAAACATTGCAAAATTCCAAAGATTAAGGTTAAAAGCAGAATATAGTTCCAAAGATCTTCAGGTAAAAACAGGAGACACAATCCTATTGGCAAAGTTCAAACCAGAGTCCCAGGTACAAGCAGTGAAACAATTGCCCCATGAATCACCATGCAAGAAATCCCAAGCGTACTGCTTTCCAGGCTAAGGTTATTCCATGAAGCTTTCAGGCTAGTAAGCTACATCGAACTGACGCTTTCACGGAGTTTCCAGGAGGCCTAAATAGTACCTTTCTAACATCAAAACATTAGGCTCTTAGCGTCATAAAAGCATTGCGACGACCTTTCACCGAGCTAGCCTCCCGTCTGCTTGCCAGAAACGAACTCCGCATGACCCGGAGATCAAGGCGAGCTTCTCGGGTCAGAAATCCCAAGCGTAGTGCTTTCCAGGCTAAGGCTATTCCATGAAGCTTTCAGGCTAGTAAGCTACATCGAACTGACGCTTTCACAGAGTTTCCAGGAGGCCTAAATAGTACCTTTCTAACATCAAAACATTAGGCTCTTAGCGTCATAAAAGCATTGCGACGACCTTTCACCGAGCTAGCCTCCCGTCTGCTTGCCAGACACGAACTCCGCCTGACCTGGAGATCAAGGCGGGCTTCTCGGGTCAAGTCACTATCTACACTTTCGGTATCATTGTGGGAAGGCACCTGCTCGCTATCTCCTTCGTTAAAATTCCTTTCTGGTGAAAACAGCACTGCAGGTTCAGAGATTTGAGGCACGGACAAAGAAATTGTCAGAAAATAGCTCAGCCACAACCAAATACCTGACATGCCCAAATGTGAATACTAGTAGGGTGGGGGGGGGGTGATTTTGTCATTTGGGAGTTTTAGTTACTAGGCTTGGTTGATAAAAAATAGTTCAAAACTCGTTTCAGATTAAGAGGGCATGATATTTAATGACATCGAGATTCATAGTTCACCCACAATCAAAGAGCATTCTGAATTCCACCAACAATAGAATTGAGCCAGACTTCCAACACAGAACCTGCATGCCTTGAATGGACTTGGTGATGCAGGCCTCCCTCCAGCCTTGCATTTGCGTGGTGCAAATACGCACCATGCTTCTATGTGCCAAGCATGCCTGCTCTCCCCTCTCTGCTTGGAGCCTCAGAAACTGCCCTCCCCTTGGCTGAGAGGCCAGCCAATCACAGAGAAGGAGGGCTTTTGGTGAGAGAATTTGCTATCTGTTTCCAAAAAGGGAAGTTCAAGAACATATCCCCTATAGATATCCCCTATGGGAACTATAGCATAATTATTGGCAACCCAGGATGTGATTCTGTTATAGAGGAGGAATTTAGGGGTCTTTGCCAGGAGGCAGAGACCAATTAGACTCATCAAAGAGTTCTTTTTCCCTGGCGAGACAGAGAAGCACCCAATCCCTGATTTTTCCCAATAAAAGGTCTCACCAAGTTGAAGGAAGTGCCACCAAGGTTTATTAGCGATTCAGCTGAAAAGGATGCAGAGCAGCAATATTTGTCTTGACTGTTCTAATGTAACACAAATCCTATGTAAAATCATACTATGTATTTTTGACATTAATATTGAAATCTGAAATATATACAGAAAGTCTTTACTTTGCAGAAGTAAAGGCCATTTTTATAGAAAATACAGAGTTGTGAGTTTCAAATTTCCCGCTCCCCCCTCCCGCCCAGCTCGAAGGGGATTGGCTGACGCGCAAACAGCTGAGAGGAGGCTTAGCCGTCCCCCATACATCAAGGCCAATCACAGGGCTTTCGCGGTGCACCAGAGCCTATCAGGAGGCTCCTGCTGCCTTGACACTCCAGAGAATAAGAAGGGAGGGAGGCGGGAGGAAGGGAGACAATGCATTCTGGAGTGGATTATGGAATTCCAATGTCCTGGGGCTTCTTGAGTCCGGGATCGGCCTTCTAAAGAAGCTAACTTTATTGTCCTCAGATGGGTCATAGAATCATAGAATCAAAGAGTTGGAAGAGACCTCATGGACCATCCAGTCCAACCCCCTGCCAAGAAGCAGGAATTTTGCATTCAAATCACCCCTGACAGATGGCTATCCAGCCTCTGTTTAAAAGCTTCCAAAGAAGCTGCGATAAGAAATGATTACTTAATCCGAGTTTTCCTGTAACAATCAGATAAGACACAAAGAGGAGGCTGGGGTGGATGTCCGTTGTAGAGAGGTTTGAAAGAAAAACGGCTTGGAGGAAAAGAGGATATTCCCCCCATTGTTATATGATTAAAAAGTCTGCCTCTCTGTGTAGTCTGACACGGTGGCCGCCGGAGTGGTCCAGCATTTCCGCGCTCTCAAATAATATGCTGTGTCCAGGCTGGTTCACCAGTGCCCTCCATGCTCCCTGACCCGCGTTTGAAGTCCACAAGCATGTGGACAATTTCAACAGAAAGGAGGAGACCATGAAAATGAACAAAATCTGGCTACCAGTATTAAAAAACTCTAAAATTACAACAGCAAAACAGCAGAGAGGAAACAACCAGGCACATCTTAACACTTCTCAACAAAAGATTCCCCCAGGCTCAGCCAGGCCTTCAAATGCTAATGAAGGTGGTCAGTTGAAACATTCACACCTATCTCCAGCAGAGAAAAGCTCTTTGCCCCACCCCAGTCATTCCACAGATTTATAAACCCATTTTCCTAACTCCAACAGACCTCACTCCCTCTGAGGATGCTTGCCATAGATGCAGGCGAAACGTCAGGAGAAAATGCCTCTAGAACATGGCCATATAGCCTGAAAAAACCCATAAGAACATAGTGATTCCAGCCATGAAAGCCTTCAACAATACATAGTTCATATGATTCATAGGAAGGTCCATAAAGGGAAATCTATCCATGAGGGGGAAAGGATGTCCCTTGTTTGTGAGATGGGGACCATCAGGAGCCCAGGTGTGCCTCAGGTGGGAAAATTCAAATACTTTTGTGACATGATTTTCAGTAATAAATTGGTTACTTTCTGCTGTAAACATATGAAAATAGAGCATAAAGCCTTGATTAAATGATAGGCAGCAAACTAACCAAGGCTTAACCCTTATTATCCAGCCTGGCATCCTTGCCCTTAGCAAAACTATAACTTACTATCTCTTATGGTGGGGGGGGCATGTTCGACTGCAATTCATCTCATCCTATCAATAAGCAAGTGGCAGTGATGGGGCAGCTTCAGCACTAAAAAGAAAGGGCTGCAATTTGTAGTGCTTTAGATCTTATTGAATAGTAAATACATGGCAGCCCTGGTTTCCAAAATATTCTCGTTTCATTATTCTGCTACATTCACCGAAGTCCATCCCAGCGGGGAGTGAGTGATCATTGCTCAAAGGTGAAGGACAGGTGTGCTGCCCAAGAGCCAGGTTTGGTTGCAAAAAAGGTTCTTTGCCCAGAGTTAAATAATTTTATGTTGAACTCTGTATAATGAAGTTCAGGCAGCTGCTCATGTTTCTGGTGGAAGGTCAACGAGTACTTCGTTAAAAGGCCCCTTGAAATGTGTGGTATCCGTACTTCAGTAGAGTAATGTATGCACGCACGTGTATGCTTTTATAATAGCGTGCATTGATGTTGATCTTGGACAATCTCCTTATTTAGTTCAGGGATTTGACTTGTTTTAGGCAGACCAATACTAGGGCTGGGCGGTTTCATTTCGTTAATTCGTAATTCGTTAATAATTCGTTAATTTTTTCAATTACAAAACGATAACGAACCATTCTGGAGCAATTATTAAAAAAACCCAAATTTTCAAAAACGTTTTGTAAATGCTTCGTATTTCGATATTGTATTCATTTCGTTATTATTTTGAGGTCGTTTCGTTATTATTTCCGCATGTCTGGGCCAGTTTTATGGTTTAATTAGTGAAAAAAAATTATAATATCACACCAACAGTCAACAACAGAGGGAGAGGGAAGCTTCAGAAGGTTTTGGAGGTTTTTTAGCGTATTTCGCGGTCGCGTCCGCCATTAACGAATCGATTCGTTATTGTTTCGGAAATCGATTCGTTAATTTTTTACCATTTACGAAATTTCGTAAATATCGAACTAATTTTGTAATTATTTTAAATATCGAAACAAAAAAAAACCCCAAATACAAATCGATTTTAGAAACAAATTTTTCCGTTGTTACCCAGGCCTAACCAATACCTCATTTGTACAAACTGTGGACTCATCTTGTTGTTTTTCAAATAAAACAAGCAGTTGAAGAAGAAAAACACGCCCTGGTAGAATATGTCAAGGAAAGCCAAGAACCTGCTTTAATTGAAGTCAATAATTGGAAACTTCTCAAAGCACAGCAGACAAAGAGTCAGTACAAGAAAACTGCACTCCAAACCAGAGCTGACAGCTGGCACCACAAAGCTTTACATGGGCAGTTGGAAAGGGGCAGTGGGCTTGGAATCGGGGCAAAAATGAGGGAAAATACATGAGGAAATATAGGAATCACAAGAAATTCATATCAAGCATCCCCTCCCTGCCCCCTGCCCGCCAGAGAAATTGATTAAAATAATAATTTTAATAAAACATGTGTCCATAGTTCATACTGGGGAAGTTCAGATGTGAAAATGAGTTCTTTAGAGCCAAAAAGAAATTGAAGAAAGTCCAACAGTCACAAAAGGGTGCTTGATGATCTCCACTGAGCCAAAGAATGGTTTCCTGCAGCTCCAGGTTTGATCTGGTCCTTGGGAAACTACAACTCCTTCCAAGGACTGGGACCCCAAGGCCAGGCTCTTCCCTGAAAGCCTCATGGGGTAGCTGCACCGAGTCTCCAGGGCAGGGGCTTGGCAGAGGCGATGAGATGGTGAGAGGCGGCAGCAGCAGAGAGACCGGTCTTTTGACAATCAGCTGTTTCTTGAAATTATATTCTTAAAACTTAAAAGATTATTCCCCGAATGTTGAAGCCCAAAATGCAAAAAGCGAGATAGCAGATAGTGTTAGAATTAAGCTAGGAAAAATATGCCACCAAAATGGAGGTGATCCGCCATCTCGCGGATACGGTGGCCCCTGGGGGTTTCCGTATCCGCGGTTTGGAGGAGTGCAGATTCGGCCTCCCCGGAATGCGGCCTGGAAAAGGTTAGTTTTATGCATTTGGATAGTTTCAGGCAAAGAAGAGACACAAAGTATCAAGCTAGAGAGTTAAAAGTTGCAATTTCATTTATCTTTATAGGGGGATTTGTTACATAGTTGGGGCTTAGCAGGGAAGTGGAAAGAGAGAGCACACGGCTGTGTAGAGTCCCTGGTTGAGCTTGCTCTGGGGCACATTTCATCAGTTTGGCCCAATTTAGCACCCAGGAACTGCGGAAGTCCCTGCAGCTGGTCACACCAGCTTGAAGGCAGGGGCCTGGGATGCCCTCGACAACAAGAGGAGCTTGAAGACGTGGTTGTTCCAGTGTGCCTTCCCAGAATAATGATCCCATAGCACTTTGTCCTCCAAAGCACTTGATATTGTTTTAAGTCTGCTTGTATGTTTCCACAAACCGCCCCATCACTTTTTTCGCCCATGTCCAGCATTATTTTTAATTTTAATTACATTTGGCCTACCCATAGATTTTAAAGTGTGTTGTCCTATTTGATAATGCTTATGTTATTGTTTTATGTTTATTTATTTATTTATTTATTTATTTCATAGTTTTCTATACCGAGCTTCTCAACCTCATTGAGGGACTCAGCCCGGTTTCCAGCCATAAAAAACATATACACTCATTAAAATATCATATATCACAATTACAAAAACAATTTTAGAAACACTAAATATAAAACTACAGTGGTCAGTCATCCTATTAAGATGGATCTACATCAACTTCCATCCAGGGTCCTATGGTGTTGTCTCATTCATCGAAGGCCTGACTCCACAGCCACGTCTTCACCTGTTTCCTAAATGTTAGGATGGATGGGGCGGTTCTGGCCTCCAGAGGGAGAGAGTTCCAGAGTCGCGGGGCCACCACCGAGAAGGCCCTGTCCCTCGTCCCCACCAGGCGCGCTTGCGAGGCCGGTGGGACCGAGAGCAGGGCCTCTCCAGATGATCTTCATAATCTTGATGGTTCGTAGGGGAGAATACGTTCGGAGAGGTAAACAGGGCCGGAGTCATTTAGGGCTTTATAGGTCAACACCAGCACTTTGAATTGTGCTCGGAAGCTAATTGGCAGCCAGTGGAGCTGGCGTAACAGCGGAGTGGTGTGCTCCCCGGACCCAGCCCCCATTAGTAATCTGGCTGCCGCGCGTTGGACTTGCTGCAGCTTTCAGGCAGTCTTCAAAGGCAACCCCACGTAGAGAGCGTTGCAGTAGTCTAAGGGGGATGTAACCAAAGTGTGTACTACCATGGCCAAGTCAGCCCTCCCAAGGTACGGACGCAGCTGGCGCACAAGTTTTAATTGTGCGAACGCTCCCCTGACCACCGCTATGACCTGGGGTTCCAGGCTCAGCGATGAATCCAGGAGAACTCCCAGACTGCGTTATTAGTAAAGAGCAGAGACATCACACTGGCAACAAAGATCTGCATAGTCAAAGCCACGGTATTCCTGTAGTAACCTACGGATGTGAGAGCTGGACCTTAGGGAAGGCTGAGCGAGGGAAGATAGATGCTTTTGAGCTGTGGTGTTGGAGGAAAGTGCTGAGAGTGCCTTGGACTGCGAGAAGATCCAACCAGTCCATCCTCCAGGAAAGAAAGCCCGGCTGCTCACTTGAAGGAAGGAGACTAGAGACAAAGTGGAAGTCCTTTGGCCACATCATGAGGAGACAGCAAAGCCTAGAGAAGGGAATGATGCTGGGGAAAGTAGAAGGCAAAAGGAAGAGGGGCCGACCAAGGACAAGATGGATGGATGGCATCCTTGAAGTGGCTGGACTGACCTTGAAGGAGACCCTGGGGGTGGTGACGGCCGACAGGGAGCTCTGGCGTGGGATGGTCCATGAGGTCACGAAGAGTCGGAGACGACTGAACGAATGAACAACATAGTATCATAGATTGGAAAGGGACCCCTAAGGAAGGACAATTTCCATGTTGCATGTCCCAGAGTAGGCAAACCAGACACTCTCCACATCAACACTGACATAGAAACAGCAAGAAATACTGTTGACCCACAAACTGAAAGACATCACATATATTAGAAACCAGCACTTTCTCATTACTTGATTTTCCAGGTCACCAGACTGGGCCACAGCAATGTCTGGCAGGGGACAGCTAGTAAAGAATAAATTATTTATGTTAAGTCCAGATTGGAAGAAGCGAAAGAAACATTATAGCGGTGGAAGGAGCAGTGCCATTGTTTACACTAAGCACTAGGCCTGTGCGGTTTCGTTCGTTAATTCGTTAATTCGTTATTAATTCGTTATTTTTGGCATTTCCGAAGCGATATCAAAACACATTTCCAAACCCGGAAGGGTTTTAAAATATCGAACCAGCAACCCCCATAGATTTAACGAGCCTCCGCTCGTTTCGTTAATGGGGTGGAGGCTGCTGGAGTGCTGGTGCCTGGGAGCCAATCCGGCGCTCCCAAGCAGTGCACCGTGGGTCCGTGGCTGTTTGTTTTTGATTGGCCGGCGAGCCCTTTCAAAGCGGCTCCGCGTGGCCGTAGCTTGCTGCAGAGGGCGAGGGAGTTTGCATTGGGTTGGCTTGGCTGCTAGCAACTGGATTGGATTCATTCCTTGCTGCTGTGAGTGCTGCTTGCTTCATTTGCTGTCTCCTGCCTGTGTTTGGTCCACATTTGGGCCATTTTTTGGTTAATTTTCCATTTTAAAATTTTTTAATATTATTTTTAATATTATTTTTTAATATTATTTTTTAATATTATTCTTAAAAAATATTCTAAAAAAGAAAAGACTCTTCTGTTGGTGTGTGCTCTCATTTGCTGTCTCCTGCCTGTGTTTGGTCCACATTTGGGCCATTTTTTGGTTAATTTTCCATTTTAAAATATTTTTTAATATTATTTTAATTATTATTTTTTAATATTATTTTTAATATTATTCTTAAAAAATATTCTAAAAAAGAAAAGACTCTTCTGTTGGTGTGTGCTCTCATTTGCTGTCTCCTGCCTGTGTTTGGTCCACATTTGGGCCATTTTTTGGTTAATTTTCCATTTTAAAATATTTTTAATATTATTTTAATATTATTTTTTAATATTATTTTAATATTATTCTTAAAAAATATTCTAAAAAAGAAAAGACTCTTCTGTTGGTGTGTGCTCTCATTTGCTGTCTCCTGCCTGTGTTTGGTCCACATTTGGGCCATTTTTTGGTTAATTTTCCATTTTAAAATATTTTTTAATATTATTTTATTATTTTTTAATATTATTTTTTAATATTATTCTTAAAAAATATTCTAAAAAAGAAAAGACTCTTCTGTTGGTGTGTGCTCTCATTTGCTGTATCCTGCCTGTGTTTGGTCCACATTTGGGCCATTTTTTGGTTAATTTTCCATTTTAAAATATTTTTTAATATTATTTTAATATTATTTTTTAAATATTATTTTAATATTATTCTTAAAAAATATTCTAAAAAAGAAAAGACTCTTCTGTTGGTGTGTGCTCTCATTTGCTGTATCCTGCCTGTGTTTGGTCCACATTTGGGCCATTTTTTGGTTAATTTTCCATTTTAAAATATTTTTAATATTATTTTAATATTATTTTTTAATATTATTTTAATATTATTCTTAAAAAATATTCTAAAAAAGAAAAGACTCTTCTGTTGGTGTGTGCTCTCATTTGCTGTATCCTGCCTGTGTTGGTCCACATTTGGGCCATTTTTTGGTTAATTTTCCATTTTAAAATATTTTTTAATATTATTTTAATATTATTTTTAATATTATTTTAATATTATTTTTAAAAAATATTCTAAAAAAGAAAAGACTCTTCTGTTGGTGTGTGCTCTCATTTGCTGTCTCCTGCCTGTGTTTGGTCCACATTTGGGCCATTTTTTGGTTAATTTTCCATTTTAAAATATTTTTAATATTATTTTAATATTTTTTTAATATTATTTTAATATTATTCTTAAAAAATATTCTAAAAAAGAAAAGACTCTTCTGTTGGTGTGTGCTCTCATTTGCTGTATCCTGCCTGTGTTTGGTCCACATTTGGGCCATGTTTTGGTTAATTTTCCATTTTAAAATATTTTTTAATATTATTTTAATATTATTCTTAAAAAATACAAAAATATTCTAAAAATTCGTTAATATTTACAAAATTTCGTAAATACCAAAACTTTTTTGGGGGAAAGTTTTGTAATTATTTTAAATATCGAAACAAAAAAACACCCCAATTACAAATCGATTTTAGAAACAAATTTTTTCTTGATCAAACAGGCCTACTAAGCACTGGTAAGGGAATGGTATTAGTCAAAAGATGGGCACGATTGCATAGATGTGAATTGCAAGTGGGAATAAGAATTCTTGGCTCACATTGCATATCATAGAATAGAATCATAGAATTTCTTGGTGATGGAAAAACAGCCCCGTGGAAGACCCCATAGGCCCCGTGTCCAGATAATAAAGGAGGTTCAGACAAAGCAACTGTAGTCGCTCATCTCTCTTTGCATTGCAACCCAACTCTCTTGTGCTTTCAGGACAAACATTCTCATTACTGCTTGCATTGCTCTTGGGGTTTTTGCCTTTTCTTTTGGTATTTGCATCACTTCTCTTGACAGCAGGTCTTGTTTTTTTATCACTCTGCCTGATTAACAGACGTGGCCATATTTTCGCATATTCCGGCATCCTTATCGCACATTTTTCGTCATTTTTTTTGCTTTGCGAGTCTGTGGTAAGCTGCCGTGTCTCCTGCTTTTCTGAGCAAACAAGACGTGCCTTTTGGAGGTTCCTTGGGGTGATATTTCCTTCTTCCCAGCAGAAGAATGACTGTTTTGTTTATTTTGCTCAGATGGACCATTTTTCTTGTTCAGTTTAAAGCAATGATCGACGTGCTAATGAATGTCATCCTTGACTCTTCGTCCTTTGAGACTGAACAAGAGCAAAGAATTCCAAGCTGAAAATAGTACAGAATTGGGGAGACTCTTTTTTATTTTGTTTACAACTAGCTGTACCCGCCACGCTTTGCTGTGGCCAACCTTCCCTCTTTCTCTCCTTCTTTCCCTCCTTCCTTCACTCCCTCTTTCCTTCTCTTCTTCCTTCCTTCTCTATCTCTTTCCTTCCTTTCCCCTTTTTCTTTCTCTTTTCTTCCTTCTCTCTTTCCTTCTTTCTTTCCCTCCCTCTTTCTCTACATCTTCCCCCTTCCTTCACTCCCTCTTTCCTTCCTTCATTCCCTTTTTTCTTTCCTTCTCTCCTTCCTTCCTTCCTTCCTTCCCCTTTTCTTTCCCTCCCTCTGTCTCTCATTTCTTCCTTCTCTACCTCTTTCCTTCCTTCCCCATTTTTCTTTCTCTTCTGCTGTCTCTCTTTTCTTTCCTTCCATCTTTCCTTTTCTTTCCTTTCCTTCTTCCTTCTCTCCCAATTTCCTTCCTTTTCCCTTTTTCTTTCCTTCTCTCCTTCCTTCCTTCTCTAACTTTCCTTCCTTCCTCTTTTTTCTTTCCCTCCCTCTTTCTCTCTTTTCTTCCTTCCTTCTCTCTTTGTTTGCCATGCTTCCTTCTCCCTTTCCTTTCCTTCTTTCTTTCCCTCCCTCCCTCTTTCTTTTCTTTTCTTTTCTTTTCTTTTCCTTTCTTTCTTTCTTTCCTTCCCTCCCTCTTTCACTCCTTCTTTCTCTCCTTTCTTCCTTCTCTCCCTCTTTCCTTCCTTCTTTCCCTTTTTCTTTCCTTCTCTCCTTCCTTCCTTCTCTAACTTTCCTTCCTTCCTCTTTTTTCTTTCCCTCCCTCTTTCTCTCTTTTCTTCCTTCCTTCTCTCTTTCTTTCCATGCTTCCTTCTCCCTTTCCTTTCCTTCTTTCTTTCCCTCCCTCTCTTTCTTTTCTTTTCTTTTCTTTTCCTTTCTTTCTTTCTTTCCTTCCCTCCCTCTTTCTTCCCTTTTTTCTGTATTGTCATTTACCCCCCTTCCTTCTCTCCCAATTTCCTTCCTTTTTTCCCTTTTTCTTTCCTTCTCTCCTTCCTTCCTTCTCTAACTTTCCTTCCCCCTTTTTCTTTCTTTCCCTCCCTCTTTCTCTCTTTTCTTCCTTCCTTCTCTCTTCCTTCTCCCTTTCCTTTCCTTCTTTCTTTCCCTCCCCTCTTTCTTTCTTTTCTTTCTTTCTTCTTTCTTTTTTTCTCCCCTTCCCTCCCTCTTTTCCTTTTTTCTGTATTGTCATTTACCTTTTCGTCATTTAGCTTTTGGGGGCTTTTTAAGTCTCCTCTGCTGTGTTTTTCAGTGTTTTATGAGTGATGGTCACTCATTGGGAAGTTTGCTCCAATTCTTTCGTTGGTGGGGTTCAGAATGCACTTTGATTGTAAGTGAACTATAAATCCCAGTAACTACAACTCCCAAATGTCAAGGTCTATTTCCCCCAAACTCCATCTGTGTTCATATTTGGGCATATGGAATATTCATGCCAAGTTTGGTCCAGATCCATCATTGTTTGAGTCCACAGTGCTCTCTGGATGTAGGTGAACTATAACTCCCAAACTCAAGGTCAATGCCCACCAAACCCTTTGAGTGTTGGTCATGGAAGTCCTGTGTGCCACGTTGGGTTCAATTCCATCATTGATGGAGTTTAGAATGCTCTTTGATTGTAGGTGAACTATAAATCCCAGCAACTACAACTCCCAAATGACAAAATCAATTTTTTTTGAGTGAAGGACATACATTGGGTTGTTAGGTGTCTTGTGTCCAAATTTGGTGTCAATTCGTCCAGTGGTTTTTGAGTTCTGTTAATCCCACAAACGAACATGACATTTTTATTTATATAGAAAAAAAGCTTGGGTACCTTGAGTTGCTCTGGTTATGTTTGTTTTGGGGTGTTAGGTAATATCATTTAGTTAATTAGTAACACTATTTATTAGAAAAAAGCCAGTCTTTGATTTCATTTTTAATTAATGCTCCCATTAGAAAATACATAACGATATGGGTGAACTACAATTCCCAGAATCGTGGGTCAATCCTCCCCAAACCAGGCCTGTATGCACAGTTGGCCATGTTGGGTGTGTGTGCCAAACTTGGTCCAGATCTGTTGTCAGCTAGGTTGAGTGCTCTCAGGATTCAGGTGAACTACAACTCCCAAAAATCAACTTGATTTTCCCCAAACCCCTGCCGCATGTTCAGTTGTTCAGTGGTGGATTCAGTGCTCTCTGGAGAAGATAGAACTACAGTTCCCATATACCAAGGGCAATCACCCCCAAATCCTTTTAGTATTTACAGTTGGCCATGTTGGAAAATAATGAGAAGGTGTTGGTTTCTAATATATGTAATTTCTTTCTGCTTGTGGGTAAACAGTATTTCTTGATGTTTCTTTGTCATTGTTGATGTGGAGAGTGTCTGGTTTGCCTACTCTGGATATGCAACCTATAAGCCTTTATTAGGCTCCCAATTACATGAGGACAGCAGCGGAGCAGTTGCAGCAATTCCTAGACGACACAGCCGGACTAGATCCCTTCCAATCCGGCTTCCGTGCGGGGCACGGGACAGAGACTGTGGTGGTCTCCATCACGGATCACCTTCGATGCCAGCTTGACCAGGGCGGGTCAGCGCTGCTTGTGCTATTGGATCTCACAGCAGCATTGGACACAGTCGACCACAATCTCTTGACCCACCGCCTTGCTGTTGCTGGAATCAGGGGGACAGCTTTAAACTGGCTGCCCCTCCTTTCTTCACAACCGTGGACAGCGAGTGGAGAGGGGAGGCCTGGTCTCTGAGAGGTCCCCTCTATCTTGTGGGGTTCCTCAGGGGGCCATTCTCTCCCCTCTGTTGTTTAACATCTATATGCGACCACTTGCTCAGCTGGTTCGAGGTTTTGGGCTTGAGTGTTATCAGTACGCCGATGACACTCAGCTGGTGCTGAAGATGGAAGGCCGACCGGACTCTGCACCCGATTGTTTCCATCAGTGCCTCGAGGCCGTGACTGGATGGCTGCGTGCCAGCAGGTTGAGGGTGAATCCAGCAAAGACGGAGATCCTATGGCTGGGTGGACCGGTCAGTGGGGACATCCATCTGCCCACCCTGGATGGTGAGGCGTTACGCCCGTCATCATTGGTCAAGAGTCTGGGAGTCCTTTTGGACCCTCTGCTGACAATGGAGGCCCAGGTCTCCGCCGTGAGCAGAACCGCCTTCTTTCACCTGCGGCAGGCTAGACGGCTGGCCCCCTACCTGTCCAGGGACGACCTAGCTACGGTGATCCAGGCCACAGTCATCTCAAGACTGGACTACTGTAACGCCCTCTACATTGGCCTTCCTCTGTCGGTGATCCGGAAGCTCAAGTTGGTACAAAATGCAGCTGCTCGGCTTCTTGCGGGAATTCCGATGAGATGCCACATAACACCAATCTTACTACAGCTGCATTGGTTACCAATTGAGCACCGGATCACTTTCAAAGTGATGGTACTCACCTTTAAGGCCTTGCATGGTCTGGGGCCAATGTATCTGAGGGATCGTCTCACCCCTTACCAACCCCAGAGATCCCTCCGTTCTGAGGACCAAGATCTATTGGAGGTCCCCAGTGTCAAGACCTTGCGTCTAGCGGCAACCAGATGCAGAGCCTTCACAGCAGTGGCGCCATCAGTCTGGAATGCTCTGCCACCTGAAGTTCGTGCCCTGCGGGACTTACCAGCTTTCCGCAGGGCATGTAAGACATACCTGTTTCGACAGGCTTTTAATGTTTGATATTGTTTTTAAATTGTTTTAAATTGCTTTTAAATTTTGTTAGATTTTAGCCATTCTTGTAAGCCGCTCCGAGCCCCAGGGGAGTGGCGGCATATAAGTTTAAATAATAAATAAATAAATAAATAAATAAATAAATATCTGTGTGTGTGTGTGAATAATATCTATCTATCTTATATCTATGGCTGGATGGCTCTCTGTCAGGAGGGCTTTGATTATGTTTTCTTGCCCTGGTGAAGAGAGTTGGACTGGATAGCCTTAAGTATTTTCTGATGGTCATGGGAGTTCTGTGTGGGAAGTTTGCCCCAATTCCTTCACTTTCACTTCACTTTATTTCTTAATTAGTCGCTCTCCACCAAGGTGCTCCGAGCGACTTACAATTTAAAATAGCATTTACACAATATAAAAACATTCAACATAAAAACATACAACAGTGACTATTTGGCAAATTAGATCTGATCACTTTACTTAAATGCACAACCAAACAGCCAAGTCTTGAGTGCCTTTACAAAAGGTTGCAACTCCAACATTGCTCTAATGTATGGAGGCCATGAGTTCCACAGAACTGGAGCATAGGTCGAAAAAGCTCTACTATGCCTTGTAGCTTCCAGGTGAGATTTTCCTGGGTGGATCGAGGTGGCCACTGATGGAAAAAAGGAATGAGGCGGTCCCTAATATACGAAGATCCTTGGCCAATTTGAGCTCTAAATGTCAGGATCAGGATCTTGTAAGAGATCCGATGTTCTCTTGGTAGCCAATGCAGTTGTTGCAGAATCGGTGTGATATGGGATATTAGAGATGATCCCGCTAGCAGCCTGGCCGCCGCATTTTGGACCATCCGAATCTTCTGGGTTGTTGACTTCGGAAGGCCGACATAGAAGGCGTTGCAAGAGTTCAACCTTGTGGTGACTGTTGCGTGGATTACCATTGCCAATGCTTCTACCGAAAGGTCGGATGCCAATTTCCTTGCCTGGAGAAGATGAAGAAAGGCCTGCTTCCTTATGGCAGTGATCTGGGCCTCCATCGTCAGCGATGAGTCCAACACAACCCCTTTAAGGCTTTTCACAGTGGCAGACCGAACCAGAGCTTCCCCATCGAAATCAGGCAGAGACTGGATTGATTCTGGCTGCTGGCCGGGCCAGAGGATCTCAGTTTTTGCAGGATGCACTTATAGTCTGCTTGCTCATAGCCAACTCATCACTGCTTCCAAACACAGCCTCAAGTTCTCAGGAATCGCAGTTGTTCCAGGTTCGAGACGCAAGAGTAGCTGGGTATCATCTGCATACGGGTAGCACTCAACCGCCATTTTTTAACAAATTCTTCATTATTTCCCCCTCTGCTGCTATTTGTCAGTTTGGCCATTTGGATATAGTCTA
The DNA here is from genome assembly GCF_025583915.1 of Anolis sagrei ordinatus. Taxonomy (NCBI): domain Eukaryota; kingdom Metazoa; phylum Chordata; class Lepidosauria; order Squamata; family Anolidae; genus Anolis; species Anolis sagrei. Next base: position 37,747,249 of record NW_026844478.1, on the reverse strand, counting down.
CTAATTTATCTCTCCAATCCTTAATAATTAACTCTTTTTCCCCCTTCCACGATTTAGCTATTATTAGTCTCATAGCAACAAAACAATACTGACAAATTTCTTCATCTGTGCTAATTTGTTGTTCATTTGTTCAGTCATCTCCGACTCTTCGTGACCTCATGGACCAGCCCACGCCAGAGCTCCC
>NW_026844478.1:37696657-37734895 GCF_025583915.1 Anolis sagrei ordinatus | reverse complement strand
TGGCCACTGAGAATCTAAAGCCCTTATTCCAGAGATGTTCCCACTCTTCCAGATCGATATTTCTGCCAACATATTGGGCCCACGTGATCATAATCGCAGTTGTTCCAGGTTCGAGACGCAAGAGTAGCTGGGTATCATCTGCATACGGGTAGCACTCTAGGCCAAAGCTCCGCACCAGTCCAGCAAGTGGCTGGACGTAGATGTGAAAAAAGAGGGGCGAGAGGATGGCACCCTGGGGAACTCACTCCACAGCAAAGGCAGGAGCTCTCCGAGCTTTGGCCTCACCACTCCATGATGGTCATGGGAGTTCTGTGTGGGAAGTTTGCCCCAATTCTGTCATTGGTGGGGTTCGGAATGCTCTTTGATTGTAGGTCAGTGGTTATCAACCTGGGGTCCCCAGATGTTTTTGGCCTTCAACTCCCAGAAATCCTAACAGTTGGGATTTCTGGGAGTTGTAGGCCAAAAACATCTGGGGACCACAGGTTGAGAACCACTGTTGTAGGTGAACTATACATCCCAGCAACTACAACTCCCAAATGACAAAATCATAATTTTTTGAGTGATGGTCACTCCTTGTGTTGTGAGACATTTTGTTGCCAAATTTGGGGTGATTTTGTTCATTGGTTTTGTTGTTTTCAAGGTATTCATTACACACAGAGCATACACACACACACACGCACACACATGTATGTAGATAGATAGATAGATAGATAGATAGATAGATAGATAGATAGATAGATAGATAGATAAGGACTTACCCCATTTTTCCTCCTGGATCAATATGCAGCCCAGAATTTTGTTATCTCTATGTGTCAGCATTTTGTGATGCATTATTGGAACCAAAAATTATGTGTATATGCAAAACTGTGTACATTAGGAGAAAGTGCACATAAAAATGGGGGAGTCAGAGTGGGGGGAGACTACAAAATGGCATTATGTCAAGGAAAACGGAACAAAAGTGGCATATATTAGGCAAATAGGCATATAAAATGTACCTATCAAGTGCTTGAAGGGGGGGAAAAGGAGCAGGGCTCTCCACTTTGAACAGCTAATCTGCGCTTGGAGAATCCTAATGATATCTAGGTACTTTGCTCTAGGCAAGTAGTTAACTGCTCAAGTGGTTCATCCTTGTGAGAAACAAGGTTTTGCAAATGCACGATTGCTTTGTCATCACAGCTTTCAAATGCTGAAGGGTGTTATTACCGGAAAGAGAATTCAACCACGGCTTGCTCGGCTCCTTTAATTAGCAATATATAACATCCTGAAATATTTGTTAATGCCAATTAAGTGTTCTCCGGAGAACAGTTCTCGCATGTGCTTTCCTGAGGTCTTGGCCAGATGTGTGCGATGAAATAAAATGGAAGCAATGGCATGCTTTTGTAGGCAAATGGGTTCATATAGAATCATAGAATCAAAGAGTTGGAAGAGATGTGCCGTCACGCCTGGGGGCTATAGCTCTTAGTGAAAGAGGCATGGAGGTGGGATGTTTCCCCAGGGGATTGCTTCTTGCCCTCCTATAGGAAACTGGAACTCCCAAAGACCAAAACACAACAGATAACTCGAAATGGTATTTATTGTTCACAATGAGTTATCTTTCTCAGGCATAAGCTTGATGTTTCAACAGGGATAAAGGAAATATACTTTACAATCTCTGAAGTCCAAGGAGTTGGCAGCTGAGAAGCTTTTCCTGTTTCCTCTTTCCTCAATGGCTGTGAATATTGGAATAAACACGACCCCAGTCCAATGGCCTATGTTGAAGGGACAAGACCTTCCTCTGGTGCCAAAAGAACCGGTTTGAAGGCGCTTGGGTCTCCTCAATGTTGTCCAGGACGATCTGGACATAACGCATGAATCCCAAGGGTAAAAAAACCTTAGAATTGGTGCTGAGAGGTAATTTAAGCAGGGGCTTTTAGAGCCAAGTCTCTTACTCACGTCCATATGAAAGAAACTCTGATGGCAGAATGAAAAAAGGGAAGCACTCCCCTCCTCCAGGAATCATAGAATCATAGAATCAACAGAATCAAAGAGTTGGAAGAGACCTCATGGGCCATCCAGTCCAACCCCCTGCCAAGAAGCAGGAATATTGCATTCAAATCACCCCTGACAGATGGCCATCCAGCCTCTGTTTAAAAGCTTCCAAAGAAGGAGCCTCCACCACACTCCTGGGCAGAGAGTTCCACTGCTGAACGGCTCTCACAGTCAGGAAGTTCTTCCTCATGTTCAGATGGAATCTCCTCTCTTGTAGTTTGAAGCCATTGTTCCGCGTCATAGTCTCCAAGGAAGCAGAAAACAAGCTTGCTCCCTCCTCCCTGTGGCTTCCTCTCACATATTTATACATGGCTATCATATCTCCTCTCAGCCTTCTCTTCTTCAGGCTAAACATGCCCAGTTCCCTAAGCCGCTCCTCATAGGGCTTGTTCTCCAGACCCTTGATCATTTTAGTCGACCTCCTCTGGACACATTCCAGCTTGTCAATATCTCTCTTGAATTGTGGTGCCCAGAATTGGACACAATATTCCAGATGTGGTCTAACCAAAGCAGAATAGAGGGGTAGCATTACTTCCCTAGATCTAGACACTATGCACCTATTGATGCAGGCCAAAATCCCATTGGCTTTTTTTGCCGCCACATCACATTGTTTGCTCATGTTTAACTTGTTGTCCACGAGGACTCCAAGATCTTTTTCACACGTACTGCTCTCGAGCCAGGCATCGTCCCCCATTCTGTATCTTTGCATTTCATTTTTTCTGCCAAAGTGGAGTATCTTGCATTTGTCACTGTTGAACTTCATTTTGTTAGTTTTGGCCCATCTCTCTAATCTGTCAAGATCATTTTGAATTCTGCTCCTGTCCTCTGGACTATTGGCTATCCCTCCCAATTTGGTGTCGTCTGCAAACTTGATGATCATGCCTTCTAGCCCTTCATCTAGTCATTAATAAAGATGTTGAACAGGACCGGGCCCAGGACGGAACCCTGAGGCACTCCACTTGTCACTTCTTTCCAAGATGAAGAGGAAGCATTAGTGAGCACTCTCTGTGTTCGTCCACTTAACCAATTACAGATCCACCTCACCGTAGTTTTGCCTAGCCCACATTGGATTAGTTTCCTTGCCAGAAGGTCATGGGGGACCTTGTCGAAGGCCTTACTGAAATCCAGGTACGCTACATCCACGGCATTCCCCGCATCTACCCAGCTTGTAGCTCTATCGAAGAAAGAGATCAGATTAGTCTGGCATGACTTGTTTTTGATAAATCCATGTTGACTATTAGCGATGACTGCATTTGTTTCTAAGTGTTTGCAGACCGCTTCCTTAACAATCTTTTCCAGGAAGAGGTGGAGCCAAACAATTGAGCCAGAGAAAGCAATTCAACTGGTGCAAACAACACTGATTGACAGCTGTAAAGAACCAATCAATCCAACTATACATAAGCAGGGTAAAAAGGCAGGATTAAGCATGATACAACAGTTTAAATCTTGCAACTAACAGTTCTACACATAGGTGGCGCCACTCGCACCATCACAAGAGACCTCCTGGGCCATCCAGTCCAACCCCATTCTGCCAAGAAGCAGGAATATTGCATTCAAAGCAACCCTGGCAGATGGCCATCCAGCCTCTGTTTAAAAGCTTCCAAAGAAGGAGCCTCCACCACACTCCGGGGCAGAGAGTTCCACTGCTGAGCAGCTCTCACAGTCAGGAAGTCCTTCCTCATGTTCAGATGAAATCTCCTTTCTTGTAGTTTGAAGCCATTGTTCTGCGTCCTAGTCTCCAGGAAAGCAGAAAAAAAGCTTGCTCCCTCCTCCCTGTGGCTTCCTCTCACATATCCTGAGGGACCCCCTCCCAACCCCAGAGATCCCTCCGTTCTGAGGACCAAGATTTATTGGAAGTTCCCAGTTTTAAGACCTTGCGCCTAACAGCAACCAGATGCAGAGCCTTCACAGCAGTGGCACCATTACTCTGGAACACTCTGCCACCTGAAGTCCGTGCCTTGCGGGACTTATCAACGTTCCGCAGGGCATGTAAGACATATTTGTTTCAACAGGCTTTTGATCTTTGATATTTCTGTTTTTAAAAATTATTTTAGATTTTAGTCTGTTCTTGTAAGCCGCTCCGAGCCCTAGGGGAGTGGCGACATATAAGTTTGAATAATAAATAAATAAATAAAATATTTATGCATGGCTTGATATCACCTTTCAGCCTTCTCTTCTTCAGGCTAAACATGCCCAGCTCCTTAAGCCGCTCCTCATAGGGCTTGTTCTCCAGACCTTTGATCGTTTTAGTCACCCTCCTCTGGACACATTCCAGCTTGTCAATATCTCTCTTGAATTGTGGTGCCCAGAATTGGACACAATATTCCAGGTGTGGTCTAACCAAAGCAGAATAGAGCATGGGGAGCCTGACTTCCCTGGATCTAGACACTAGACTCATCTTGATGCAGGCCAACATCCCATTGGCTTTTTTGCCTCAACATCACATTGTTGGCTCATGTTTAACTTGTTGTCCACGAGGACTCCAAGATCTTTTTCACAAGGACTGCTCTCGAGCCAGGCCTCATTGTCCCCCATTCTGTATCTTTGCATTTCGTTTTTCCTGCCTAAGTGGAGTATCTTGCATTTGTCACTGTTGAACTTCATTTTGTTAGTTTTGGCCCATCATCTCTCTAATCTGTCAAGATCGTTCTGAATCCTGCTGTCCTCTGGAGTATTGGCTATCCCTCCCAATTTGGTGTCGTCTGCAAACTTGATGATCTTGCCTTCTAACCCTTCATTCATGGAAATCAGTGAAGTGCATTGTTTAGAATTTTTTTATGTGGATTAGTAGATTAGGATGGTTTTGTTCTTTGTTCAATTATTATTACGCCACTCTGTCAGGGACCCCCTAACTTGGTCCCAACCTATGGTCCGGTCGCAGGAAGCAAACAGACGACAGCTAATCTCAGGAGTAAAAACAAAAGCAAGATTTATTTTCATCATAATTATGATGAGATGGGCCAGCCATACCAAACACGCAGGTTGGTACTTTCAAGAGGCTGCCATGCCCAATGTCTCTCAGACTTACATTATATAGGCACTGCAGCAAAATTTATCCAATTACAAACTACCACCTAGGCTTAATTCCTTATTTGGCACATTTACTAACTGACTTGTAAATCACATGATTTCTCGGACACACTTGTCTGTTGAAATCACAGACTGTTTTCTACATAGGAATGGAATGGCTCTGCTCTTAACCACAAACCAATTTCCCATGCAAAGCTTGCTGCAAATCAAGCAATATAGAAACTTACAAGCTCATAAATACAGAGGGGGTACATTTTAAACTTTGATTTCTCTAGTTTCATGATAACTGCTCTATCAAATCTATATCAAAAAGATCTCTGGGCAGCTTATGTGTTGAGGCTCAGCGTCTTGGCAGTGAAACTACTACCAGTTGTAGGAGAAGGAGGAGTGATGCTGAGTCAGAGCTGGATCAGCCTCAGCTGAAGCGTATTTGAGATATTATTTTGGCACCTAGCGACACGGAAGATTTTGCAGGGTTTGGACCCGAGGATTTGGATTACCGGGGAGTAAAGCGGGTTGCCAGTGAGTCTGATAGTGATGAAGAAACTATGAGTAAACGGCTTAATGATACAGCTGACAATTCCAGTTCAGATGAACTGGAAGCCTGTAATGAGGAAATGGAGGAGGAATTGGACTGGACTCGGGTTAGGGAAATTCAGGACATATGTACACAGCCCACGTCTAGTGACGAGTTTGAGGGATTCCAAGATACATGGCAGGCAGGTACATCTTGGCAGGATCTGGGTTTGGAGCAATGCTGGCAGAAATGGAGGAGTAAAGAGTCAACAGCTGAAGGAAATGACCCAGATACTAGTGATGAGGATCAGTCTGGCAATAGCGATTGCTAATAAAATGGGGGTTCTGGGATGTTTAGCTTTGCAGAGGACAAAGCGTTGAATCGGGTGTCTTGTTCTGCCTAACCTCCATTTGGGTCCTGGGAATCCAGCTATCTTGTCTTCGTGTACCTTGACTTCGGATTGGACTACGTAAGTGACTTCGCCTTGCCCCTCATTTTTGGAACGTCTCTGGACCACGTCATCTGCCTGTCGGACTTTGTTTGTTGCCTGTCTTCGTTATCAACCAAGGACTATTTTGACTCCGCTTTTGCCACCGTTAGTTTTTTCTCCAGCTTTCCTTTTTCCTGAGACTGAGTCCTGGGATAATCCGGTTTATCTCTGTTATTGTTTACCTGCACGAAGGTCCTTTCGTTTTGCTAAGTAGCATTGCTGTTTAAGTGCTGCTAGCCTGTTAAAGACTCATTAAAGACTTTTGTTAACCCTTAATCTGCTGTGTTGGGAAATCTTTGGGACCTGAGTCACAACATTACATATGGCAAGCTTTCTTTCTACATAGGAACATTGTGCAGAGTGATCCATCGAATCTGGCTCAGATTCTGTGGATCAGTCTTTCCTAGACTGGTTGCTTGCTTTTTGCAACTGGTTAGGAAAGTTTGGAAGTTGAGGTCCAACATTTCTGGAAGGAATTGGGTTTTTCCGCTCTTGGCTAAACTAATCAGTATAATTTAGCCAGAACTTTCTCGACTTCTAAATACTTGGTAGCTTAGTTCCTGCTGGATTCTCCCTTGGTTCAATCAATTGCAGATGCCAGAACTTGGGGCAGAGCAACTGGGCCTGGGTTGATGAGCTCGGTAGCCATCAAATCAAAAGCAAAAGAAAGACCTGTGTTTGCTCTTGAGAAGTGATTGGCTGCACTTACTCAACCTCTGAGAGATTGCAACAATTTGTGCAACTCGCTTTATAATAGCACGGTGTCTCAACGGGATTCGGAGCTATATTTGTTTGTACTTTCTTATTAGGATGGTTTCGATCCTATTGAACTGTTTTACATTGGTACAGATTTTTCATCTTTTCTGTAAACAAACCTTTCTGTAATAAGCATAATGAGAGCGAGAGTGAGATAGTCGTTTGAATGTTGCACTATGAGGCTTTATTTTGTATTTATCGTGTCAGGGGCAGCCAGACCATTGTATTACATTTCTAATAGAACAAAACAAACAAACAGATAAAAAAATACAGAGTTTGCAAACTTGGTAGTTGATTAAATGTCCTTTGACCAGTATCTGGCCCCTTGGAGTGCCTCTGGTGTTGCCACAAGAAGGTCCTCCCTTGTGCATGTGGCAGGGCTCAGGTTGCATTGCAGCAGGTGGTCAGTGGTTTGCTCCTCTCCACACTCGCATGTCGTGGATTCCACTTTGTGGCCCCATTTCTTCAGGTTGGCTCTGCATCTCGTGGTGCTAGAGCGCAGTCTGTTCAGCGCCTTCCAAGTCGCCCAGTCTTCTGTGTGCCCAGGGGGGAGTCTCTCATTTGGTATTGGTTGAGGTTCTGGGTTTGAGCCTGCCACTTTTGGACTCTTGCTTCCTGAGGTGTTCCAGCGAGTGTCTCTGTAGATCTTAGAAAACTATTTCTTGATTTAAGTCATTGACATGCTGGCTGATACCCAAACAGGGGATGAGCTGGAGATGTCTCTGCCTTGGTCCTTTCACTATTGGCTGCTACTTCCCGGCGGATGTCAGGTGGTGCAATACCGGTTAAGCAGTGTGATTTCTCCAGTGGTGTAGGGCGCAGACACCCCATGAGAATGTGGCATGTCTCATTAAGAGCCACATCCACTGTTTTAGTGTGGTGAGATGTGTTCCACACTGGGCATGTGTACTCAGTAGCAGAGTAGCATAGTGCAAGGGCAGATGTCTTCACTGTGTCTGGTTGTGATCCCCAGGTTGTGCCAATCAGCTTTCGTATGATATTGTTTCTAGCACCCACTTTTTGCTTGATGTTCAGGCAGTGCTTCTTGTAGGTCAGAGCATGGTCCAGAGTGACTCCTCCCACGTATTTGGGTGTGCTGCAATGCTCCAGTGGGATTCCTTTCCAGGTAATAATCCTCAGAGCTCGGGATGCTTGTCTGTTCTTAAGGTGAAAGGCACATGTCTGTGTTTTAGATGGGTTAGGGATCAGCTGGTTTTCCCTGTAATAGGCAGTAAAAGCACCTAGAGCTTTGGAGAGCTTCTGTTCAACCATCTCAAAGCTCCCTGCTTGAGCGGTGATGGCACGATCATCAGCATAGATGAACTCTCCGTCCCTTCTGGCAATGGCTGGTCATTTGTGTAGATGTTGAACATGGATGCAGCGAGCACGCTCCCCTGAGGCAGGCTGTTCTTCTGTTTTCTGCCATCTGCTTCTCTGGCCCTGGAATTCAACAAAAAAGCTCCTGTTCTGCAGCAGGTTTCCTATGAGGCGGGTGAGGTGGTAGTCCTTTGTGATATTATACATTTTTCTCAGGAGAACGCGGTGGTTTACGGTATCATAAGCCGCTGACAGGTTTGTGAAGACAGCTCCTGTGATCTGCTGCCTTTCAAAGCCATCTTCTATGTGCTGAGTCAGGTTCAGCACTTGCGATGTGCAACTTTTGCCTTTCCTGAAGCCAGCTTGCTGTGGGATCAGACAGGGGTCTATTTTTTCCATAATTCTATGCAAAATAAGTCTCTCCAGAACTTTGTAGAGGTGGCACAACAGGGAGATTGGTTTGTAGCTTTTTGGATCATTGCGGTCTTTGCCTGGCTTCAAGATGGCCATGACTCTTGCTTTCCTCCAGATTTTAGGGATCTGACAGGATGCAGTGCAGTTGTTCATCAGCTCAAGCAGCCAGCACTTTGCTTTTGGGCCAAAGTTCTTGATTTGTTCCGTCCATAGATCATCCAGGCCAGCTGCTTCGCCATTCTTACATTTATTGAGAGCCATGTCCAATTCAGTAGATGTAAAGGGTTCATGGAGGTTGTTGTTCTCAATCTCTGGTTGTCTGGCTATTGGTTTCTTTCCTACTTTGATGGTAAGGTTGGGCTTCCCATTCTTCAAAAGTTGGTGTGCTATCTGATCTGCCTTTTCTGTTAAAAGTTTTAATTAAAAGTATGGATAAAAAGGCATGGCACGTCAATCCTGTTTCAGCAGATGAAGCAGGGCAGCATTGCTCTATATATCACGCAACCTTAGGAAGCAGAGGGCAGGTCTCAGAGGATGCATTCATGTCTCTGCCACATAAAGACCATTCGCTCCTCAAACATCGAGCGTCTTTTGCCGGAGGCCAATGCTACACCAGGATTTGCACAAAGCGCTTACGGGCTGGTAAGTGTTGGTATCAACACTTATGTGTGCACAACACTTTTTTGGAAAGGTGTTGCTCCACAGCTGTACACTGTGGTTGGGTTGCAACAGTTCCTTTCTCATGCATCGTCATATGCTGCGGCATTAAAGATTCATGCTGCCTTTCCATCGGTAGGAAAAGCGGGTCAAGGCCCAGATGTATTAAGGGTTACCAGCCAAGATTGTATGCATTATGCATCTCCACAAAGAAAAACATACCTCTCAGAGATTAAGCTACTGGAGCCTCTCCCACTCAGTTCAAGTTCAAGCCTTTTAGCCCCAGCTCACAGTAAACACAAACACGCATAATTCAGATCATATATTTCATATCGGCAAGTAATTGAGCTAAATTCCCACTGGTTGGATTGGAATGCAGAACATCTATAAACCCAGGTTCTACGGAGTTTTCAGTCACAAAGCAATGGTAAAAAAGAGCTAATAAATAGGGCTGGGCGGTTTCATTTCGTTAATTCGTAATTCGTTAATAATTCGTTAATTTTTTCAATTACAAAACGATAACGAACCATTCTAGAGCAATTATTAAAAAAACAAATTTTCAAAAACGTTTTGTAAATGCTTCGTATTTCGATATTGTATTCGTTTTGTTATTGTTTTGAGGTCGTTTCGTTATTATTTCCGCATGTCTGGGCCAGTTTTATGGTTTAATTAGTGAAAAAAAATTATAATATCACACCAACAGTCAACAACAGAGGGAGAGGGAAGCTTCAGAAGGTTTTGGAGGTTTTTTAGCGTATTTCGCGGCCGCGGCCGCCATTAACGAATCGATTCGTTATTGTTTCGGAAATCGATTCGTTAATTTTTTACCATTTACGAAATTTCGTAAATATCGAACTTTTTAAAAGGAAAATTTTGTAATTATTTTAAATATCGAAACAAAAAAACCCCCCAAATACAAATCGATTTTAGAAACAAATTTTTCCGTTGTTACCCAGGCCTACTAATAAACATTGCAGTAGTGCAGTTGTGTAATTTCCAGGCCGTCTTCAGAGGCAGCCCCACGTAGAATGCATTGCAGTATGTCAGGAGTCAATTTCTGACGGCATGAAGACATCACAAATTCCCTCCATGACATCCTGACTGAATCATCCTGGCTGTCCCAGTTTTCTCTAAAGTTCTAATGAGGAAACTGAGAAGAGGGGGGAGGTGGGCAGGAAAGGTGTATAAAAGGAAGTGGTGGTGGGGAAAAGTCAGTAGTGTCTTTCTTTGCTGCAGAGATACAAGCAATATATTCATTTCCAAGCAAAACCGGCTTGTGAGTGATCATTTAATATTGCTATATAAAACCTACAGTCTTACACAGTAGTCCATCTGGGATGTAACCAAGGCGTGGACTACTGTGGACCTGCATCCTTAGGGGAAGTGTAACCTTGTCCAAAACAGATTGCCACCCTATACACAGTTGGCCTCCTGACTGATCAGGAGGACCTCTGTCTTGTCTGGATTGAGCCTGAACTTGTTAACCCTCATCCAGCCCATCACAGCTGCCAGGCAGTGGTTCAGGACAAGGGCAGCTTCTTTGGCTTTAGGTAGAAATGAGTAATAGAGATGTGTGTCTTCTTTATTTATTTATTTACCTTACTTATATACCGCTGTTCTCAGCCCGAAGGCGACTCACAGCAGTTCACAACAAATACGAACAGCAAAAATTCAGTGCTGCAGTATAGAAAGAGTTAACAACCTAACACATTACACAATTAATAAACAGTTACTACAATACCCATTCACTGTCGTCTCGTCATCAAAAACATGTTCCAGATTCGTCATCCATTGTTCCATTCCAGTGTTCATTAACCAATCATTGCACTAATTATTGGAACGCCTGCTCAAACAGCCAGGTCTTCACTTTTTTGCGGAATACCATTAGAGATGGTGCTAGTCTAATGTCCATAGGAAGGGCGTTCCACAGCCGAGGAGCCACCACCGAGAAGGCCCTATCTCTCGTCCCCGCCAGCCGAGCTTGAGAAGCAGGCGGGATCGAGAGCAGGGTCTCCCCGGAAGATCTCAAAGTCCTGGTGGGTTCATAGGCAGAGATGCGGTCAGATAGGTAGCTTGGGCCCGAACCATTTAGGGCTTTAAAGGCCAACGCCAGCACTTTGAATTCAGCCCGGTAGCAGATCGGTAGCCAGTGGAGTTGGCGCAACAGGGGGGTTGTATGCTCCCTGCGCTCCGCTCCTGTTAAAATCATGGCTGCCGAGCGTTGGACTAGTTGGAGCTTCCGGGGTCTTCAAAGGCAACCCCACGTAGAGAGCGTTGCAGTAGTCTAAACGGGATGTAACCAGAGTGTGGACTACCGTGGCCAAGTCAGACTTCCCAAGGTACGGGCGCAGCTGGCGCACAAGCTTTAGCTGTGCAAATGCTCCCCTGGTCACCGCCGAAACCTGGGGTTCCCGGCTCAGCGATGAGTCCAGGGTCACACCCAAGCTGCGAACCTGCGTCGTAAAGCACTTCCCCTGCTTTTAGCGGTACCTAATTTCTCTAATCACAGTTAAAGCTGTTTTCAAATTGTTTAGGTAAACAATGAGCTAGGCTGACAGTTGGCAGCTCATGCCAACCCGGGGATTTGAACTTGCAACCTTTTGGTTGATAGATCTTATAATTGCTGATGATTTACCAGCTGTGCTAAACCTCCAGCCCAATAGGTCAATAGGTTCTACATCAGGGGTCCTCAAACTTTTTAAACTGGGGGCCACTGTCTCTCAGACCGTTGGAGGGCTGGACTATAGTTTTTTTTTAAAAAAAAATCAATAAAAAATTCCTATGCACATTACACATATCTTATTTTGCTGTGTGGAAGGGCCCTTAGAGGGAGGGGGTTCTTTCTAGCCCTCTTTAGGCAGTAATTCCAGGAGCAGAGAATGGGAAATCTTCCTATTTCTAGTGTGAACAAAATCTGGCTACCAGTATTAAAAAAAACTCTAAAATTATAACTGTAAATTAAGAACAACACTCAAACACAGGGGAACACCAGACAAGAAACAATCAGGGCCAGCTAATCACCTCTCAACAAAGGATTCTCCTTAAAACTGTCAGGCTATGAAATGGTAATCAAGGTGGCCAATTGAAACATTCATACCTACCTACAACAGACAAGAGTTCTTTCTCCCACCCTGGATCTTCCACAATTTTCCTAGTTAAAGGTTTTCCTCTGACATGAAGTCCAGTCGTGTCTGACTCTGGGGTGTGGTGCTCATCTGCATTTCTAAGTCGAAGAGCCGGCATTGTCCGTAGACACCTCCAAGGTCATGTGGCTGGCATGACTGCATGGAGCGCCGGGGCAGCCTCCCTTGGCTGGCTCACGCTGCCCATCGGGCCCGATGGGCAGCGTGAGCCTGCCAAGGGAGGAGCAGCACCACGCGGCCTACTCTTATGTAAAGCACCTCGCGAGGTGCTTTACGCACGAGTAGGCCACACGAAGCAGCCACCCTTGGCTGGCTCACGCTGCCCATCGGGCCTGACGGATAGCGTGAGCCAGCTAAGGGAGGGGCACTGTGTGCAGGAGGGCACTCCTCCTCCGCGGGCCGGATAAGTGCCCTTGGCGGGCCGGAAGTGGCCCGCGGGCCATAATTTGAGGACCCCTGATCTACACAGTAGAATGAATATAGCTTGGCATCATTTTAACTCATCAATTACAGTAGTCATTTTTTACAACTATATGTATTTATTTATCGTGTCAGGAGCAAATCAAACATTCATACCCACCTCCAACAGACAAGAGTTCTTTCTCCCACTCTGGATCTTCCACAATTTTCCTAGTTAAAGGTTTTCCTCTGACATGAAGTCCAGTCGTGTCTGACTCTGGGGTGTGGTGCTCATCTGCATTTCTAAGTCGAAGAGCCAGCGTTGCCCTTAGACACCTCCAAGGTGATGTGGCTGGCATGACTGCATGGAACGCTGGGGCAGCCTCCCTTGGCTGGCTCATGCTGCCCATTGGGCCTGATGGATAGCGTGAGCCTGCCAAGGGAGGAGCAGCCCTGCGCGGCCTACTTGTGTGTAAAGCACCTCGCAAGGTGCTTTACGCACGAGTAGGCCACGCGGAGCAGCTGCCCTTGGCTGGCTCACGCTGCCCATCGGGCCCGATGGGCAGTGTGAGCCTGCCAAGGGAGGAGCAGCCCCGCACAGCCTACTCGCGAGGTGCTTTACGAGTAGGCCACACGGAGCAGCTGCCCTTGGCTGGCTCATGCTGCCCATCGGGCCTGACGGATAGCGTGAGCCAGCCAAGGGAGGGGCACTGTGTGGGGGGGGGCGCTCCTCCTCCGCGGGCTGGATAAGTGCCCTTGGCGGGCCAGAAGTGGCCCGCGGGCCGTAGTTTGAGGACCCCTGTGCTACATGCTGTCATGCCAGTGACCACATGACCTTAGAGGCATCTACAAACAATGCTGGCTCTTCAGCTTAGAAATGGAGATGAGCATCAACCCCCAGAGTCAGACACAACTGGGCTTACTGTCAGGGGAAAACTTTTACCTTTACCTAAGAATCTGTAAATCATCCAGTTGTGCTTTGTGGTCAACTTCTGCCAGTTGTCCCATTTCAGTTATGACATATGTTTTCACCTTTCATGTATATGTTTTGGTTTGCTTCTAGCCTTGAAAAATAATAACAATCAGAACTTGATTCAAACCACGCTCTGCTTGCAGCCTGGAGAGGTACAAATCCAGCCAAATTGTCCAATAGTCCAGAGGACAGGAGCAGAATTCAAAACGATCTTGACAGATTAGAGAGATGAATGGCCAAAACTAACAAAATGAAGTTCAACAGTGACAAATGCAAGATACTCCACTTTGGCAGAAAAAATGAAATGCAAAGATACAGAATGGGGGACAATGCCTGGCTCGAGAGCAGTACGTGTGAAAAAGATCTTGGAGTCCTCGTGGACAACAAGTTAAACATGAGCCAACAATGTGATGTGGCGGCAAAAAAAGCCAATGGGATTTTGGCCTGCATCAATAGGAGCATAGTGTCTAGATCTAGGGAAGTCATGCTCCCCATGCTCTATTCCGCTTTGGTTAGACCACATCTGGAATATTGTGTCCAATTCTGGGCACCACAATTCAAGAGAGATATTGACAAGCTGGAATGTGTCCAGAGGAGAGCGACTAAAATGATAAAAGGTCTGGAGAACAAGCCCTATGAGGAGCGGCTTAAGGGGCTGGGCATGTTTAGCCTGAAGAAGAGAAGGCTGAGAGGGGATATGATAGCCATGTATAAATATGTGAGAGGAAGCCACAGGGAGGAGGGAGCAAGCTTGTTTTCTGCTTCCCTGGAGACTAGGACGCAATGGAACAATGGCTTCAAACTACAAGAGAGGAGATTCCATCAGAACATGAGGAAGAACTTCCTGACTGTGAGAGCCGTTCAGCAGTGGAACTCTCTGCCCCGGAGTGTGGTGGAGGCTCCTTCTTTGGAAGCTTTTAAACAGAGGCTGGATGGCCATCTGTCAGGGGTGATTTGAATGCAATATTCCTGCTTCTTGGCAGAATGGGGTTGGACTGGATGGCCCAGGAGGTCTCTTCCAACTCTTTGATTCTATGATTCTATGATTCAAAGCGGCACCACGGGGTTCTTCTGATCTTATAGCTCCAGTTTCTGGATCTAATTACTGTGCTGGTCCTTTAACACCTGATATCTGTATTCCATTGGCTTAACCATAAATAAAATTAGGTTTCTTTTTGCAAAACAAAATGCACATCTTTGTAAATGCTCAGCGTGATAGGCAGAAGGTTAACTCATCAGAAAATCCCAAGCTGATTGCTTCAAATAGCCCCTGAACTTTTCACCATTCATCAGAGGACAGAAAGGAATGTGAGAGATTGGAGGCAAGGGACATGCTTCACGCCCGAGATTTACATCACTCTCTCTTGATAATAAAGGCATAGGCTCTCCACCCCCTTGTATCTCCATAGGAACAGCCAAATAATAGGAGAGGAGAAACAAAGTAATTGATCAGTGTCATTGTTGGGACCGTCTCCTTTTGCAAAGGTACAACTCCTCTCCTTTGATACTCTGGCTTGCTTTTGTTTCATGTGAAAGTCATATCTAAATGAGAGGAAAAATAAAAAGCCACTTCTCTCTTCATCGTTTTTAAACTTCTACAGATGAAAATATTCGTCTTTCCGGCATTTGGAAGAGGCATTTCTTTTCCAGCAGGGATGTCAACATAGTTTCTTAATACCAAGCAGGAAAGCCGGGAAAGTTCCTTTGGTGAGCCACATCTCCCCTATCAGTGTGATCCATTGGGAGAAGTTTCACTTCCTTTTTCTCCCAGCCCAGAGAATCTGACACCTGGTCAGCCTAATGAAGGAAGGAGGGGGCAGATTTGGCAGAGCAGGGGAGAAGCACAAAGTTTACGGAGGTCAGAAAGATTGAGAGAAATGCAAACAAAAGCTTCAGGCGTGTCTCGTAATAGATTTCTCTCCTTTAAGAGTGCCAGGTCTGAAGCTGCCTTCAGACCAGGCATCGTTCCAGTTCCAAGTGCAAGCCTGTGGAGGCCTCCTGATTGAAGTGGCTGGGTTTCTCGTAGTTTTTCAAGTTGTTCCAAGTGTTGTTAGCTGGGAGCTAGCAGATTTCATGATTCATCAAGGGTAACTCATTGTTTGCTGTGGTTTTTTTATGGACTTGTTCATGGACATTGCTTGTTGCTGTTTTGCTATGGTTTTTATTTACCTCTGATTCTTCCTCTGCTTTGCATTCAATGTTCTTCAATAAAAAGGATTGTATTCCTGCAGTCAAGTGTGGTGGATAGTTGTCAAGAGGGTCGCAACAAGGTGTATGTATGGGCTCTGTAGGGATGAGATACCCAATACTGGCAAAGATGGTTTGCCACATTTTGTCATGATGCCAGGGCTCTGCCAGTATTTAGGCAGAGATGAACCAAACAACAACCCAGTTTGTATAAAACAATTTAATCGAAACAGCACCTACCTTTCTGGCTGTTTTAATAGTCCAAAATATAAGTGCTATCTTTATGTTTTATATTTTGGTCTATTAAAATAGCCAGCAAGTAAGTGCTGTTTATATCAAACTGTTTATATCAAACTGGGTTTTTGTTTGATTCACCTCTGCTGGAAATAACAGCAGAGCCCTGGCAATGTGACACATAGTCAAAAGCCATTCTAAAGGTTCAAGATTCCAGGATTACAAAGATTCAGGGGACAGGTCAGGATACCGAAAATCCACAAATCTGGGGGAAAACCAGCAGCATCTACCACCAAAACAAGACAAATATTTTTCTCCTAAAGATCAGCCCTAAGGCTAGCTCCTCATATCCAGAAACACCAAATTAACACTGGGAAGGAATATCGGGGATGTATGGACACAGCCACTTCCATGTGCCTTTAGTTTCATTTGGAAAATGGCATTTTCTTCTTGGAAATGGAAATTACCTACATTGTAGCCCAAAGGGCAAGACTGGAAGCCCCCACTTCTAGTTTTGATCAACCATGGTCCACAGCCTTGAAACATAGATTGAAATATTCATGATTCCACAGCTGTCAAAGCCACTGGACATTGTAATCTAAAAAGTAATATATCTCAGCTCGGCTCTGGTTTATCATTATTACATCCAAACCCAGATAACGCCAAGAGAAGCACAAGGAGTGGGCTATCCCAGCTTTCCATATTTGCTTTTCCAGGGTGTGTGCATTATGTAGGAAGGAACTGTTCAAATTCAGTCTCTGCATGGAATGCATGGGCACATGGAGCCTTTAGTCTGGTTTAGCATCAGGGAAGCAGAAACAGAAATCCAGAGTGGAGCGTTCTCTGTCCTCCCCCTCATTATCTCTATTGGCAGGATTAATTTATGAACTTTGAACGCTTTAAAGATACTCCATTGCCGACATCGGCTAAATTCAGTCTTGCACGGTCTATTTTCTGTTCATTTAACAGATTTGTCATGGTTCACCTAGATGTTGGAAACTGACTGTAGAAGGCTGCAGTTGGGGACCTGTGTTGAGAGATCTTAATTATTCACATTCACTTGAGAACTTAAGTGTCATGCTGTGCTCAACCAAGGGCTGTCTCCCTAACCCAACATTATTTGAAGAGAATCCTAATCTCTGCTTAGTGTTGAAAGATCAGGAGACTTTGAGTCACATTCATCCACAGATCTATCCTTGTTCTTTGTTAGAGATGGATATAGAAGAAGAGCTATTCGCAGCACCTATCATCCTAGGGCAGCTTCTAATGCATGAACCAACTCTATTCTACTCTATTCTTTCCTTCTTTTTGCCTGGAATTTCATGCATTCCTACACAGTTGGATTTAACAGAAAATAAAATTTCATACCCAGAGAAATGCAAGGGGTTAAACTAACCACCTCATCACATTGAGAAGGGAAAGCATGAGTGACCCTCCCTGCTCCTTGCTTGAAAAGAGGCCGAATTGTCCTACCAAGAGGAAATGTCTCAATGCAATGAGGTCCATTGTGGAGTTCCCTCCTTTCAGAACACTTCTGCCTCTTTTCAACCATGTAGGGTTATGTATAATGAACGGAAGTCATTTAATTCATGTGATGAGCTCCGTGCCTCTCCATGCTTGAAAAGAGGCCAAAGTGTCCTACTGTGGCAGCCGTTAGGAGAAAAATAATATAATAAAGGGAAATCATACTCATTTAGAATAAAATAGAAGATTTTTGTTCCTACCTGTTCCAGGGAGTTAATTTGCAAGCATGCAAAACCTGCAGATAATATTGATTGATACTGAACCGTGGGTCAGGTTGTTCTAGCCATGTTTGTTCTATCCGATGTTTACATAGATAAGAAGTCAACAAGAGAAGTTTGGCAGGACAAAGAGATCAATATATTGATCCAAGACTTGGAACATCTAAGGTCATATAGTGAGAGAGCGCCATCCTCTGACCACTTAGCAGGCAATTTTTAGAAGAGCTTCATTCTAGTGTTTTTCCTTCATGATTATTCATATAAGAAATAAAGTTATTAAGGCTGAATTTAACTAAAAGGAGATTGCCTTGATCAAATCTTATAAGCATATAAAAGTTATAATTCAATTAGAGATTTAAGCAATTGAACTTATACATGCCATCTTAGGGTAACGGTGAAGGTTGGGATAAGTTATCTAATCGAGCATGTTTGGGGTCACAATGTGCCTACCAAGACCTGATAAAGATGTCCTTGGCAACTATACATGGAAACACCTGTTAATGATTGTACTGTGTAAATGTCAGATCCTTTCTGCGCATGTGTAAACAAGTGACTTTGTGCTATAAAAACTGGAGCAATTGCGACTTCAAAGTTGTGACAGTCTTTTTGATCTGTACACCCTATCTTGCTTGATAGTAAAGGCCTGAGAATCGATTGCTGTCTCCGTCCTCTTCCTTCATGATTGTACTCTAATGATCTCGGGTAACGTATATTCTGCAACACTACCAAGAGGAAATGTCTCAATGTGATGAGGTCCATTGTGGAGTTCCCTCCTTTCAGGAAACTTCTGCCTCTTTTCAACCATGGAGGGCTACACATGACAGGCAGAAGTAATTTAACTCATGTGATGAGCTCCGTGCCTCTCCATTCTTGAGACGAGGCAGTGTCCTACCAAAAGGAAATGTCTCAATATGATGAGTTCCATTGTGGAGTTCTCTCCTTTCAGGACACTTCTGCCTCTTTTCAACCACAGAGGGCAGAAGTAGTTTAACTCATGTGATGAGCTCCATGCCTCTCCATGCTTTTAAAGAGGCTGAAGTGTCGGCTGAAGTGTCCTACTTCTGGGAGATTTCTCAATGTGTTGAGGTCGAATGTAGAGTTCCCTCCTTTCAGGACATTTCTGCTACTTTTCAACAATGGAGGGCTATGCATGATGGATTGAAGTAGTTTAACACATGTGATGAGCTCAGTGCCTCTCCATGCTTGAAAAGAGGCCAAAGTGTCCTACCAAGAGGAAATGTCTCAATTAGGGCTGGGCAACCACGGAAAAATTTGTTTCTAAACTCGATTCGTTTTTAGGGGTTTTTTGCGTTTCGTTATTTAAAAGAATTCCGAAATTTTCCTTAAAAAAGTTCGATATTTACGAAATTTCGGAAAAAATAAAACAATTACGAATCGATTACGAATCGATTCGTTAATGGCGGCTGCGATCGCGCAATACGCTAAAAAAACTTCTGAAGCTTCCCTCTCCCTCTGTTGTTGACTGTTGGTGTGATAATTATATTTTTTTTCACTGAGAAAACAAACAGCAACCCTAAAACTTGCACCAGACATGCGGAAATAATAACGAATCAATAACGAATCAATAACGAATAAATTACGAAACAATTACGAAACGAATTGGAAAATTCGTTTCGTTTTTTAGTTGCTCCTGAATGATTCAATATCGCTTCGTTATATAAAAAAAAATAACGAATTTTAACGAATTACGAAATTACAAAACGAAACCGCCCAGCCTTAGTCTCAATGCAATGAGGTCCATTGTGCAGTTCAATCCTGTCAGAACATTTCTGCCTCTTTTCAACCATGAAAGGTTATGTATAATGAACCGAAGTCGTTTAATTCATGTGATGAGCTCCTTGCCTCTCCATGCTTGAAAAGAGGCCAAAGTGTCCTACCAAGAGGAAATGTCTCAATGCGATGAGGTCCATTGTGGAGTTCCCTCTTTTCAGGACACTTCTGCTACTTTTCAACCACGGAAGGCTATGCATGACGGATGGAAGTAGTTTAACTCATGTGATGAGCTCCTTGCCTCTCCATGCTTGAAAAGAGGCCAAAGTGTCCTACCAAGAGGAAATGTCTCAATGCGATGAGGTCTATTGTGGAGTTCCCTCTTTTCAGGACACTTCTGCTACTTTTCAACCACGGAAGGCTATGCATGACGGATGGAAGTAGTTTAACTCATGTGATGAGCTCTGTGCCTCTCCATTCTTGAGACGAGGCAGTGCCCTATCAAAATGAAATGTCTTAATGTGATGAGGTCCATTGTGGAGTTCTCTCCCTTCAGGACACTTCTGCTACTTTTCAACAACGGAGGGCTATGAATGATGGATTGAAGTAGTTTAACTCATGTGATGAGCTCCGTGCCTCTCCATGCTTGAAAAGAGGCTGAAATGTCCTACCAAAAGGAAATGTCTCAATAAGATGGGGTCCATTGTGGAGTTCTCTCCTTTCAGGACATTTCTGCCTCTTTTCAACCACGGAGGGCTATGCATGATGGCCAGAAGTAGTTTAACTCATGTGATGAGCTCCATGCCTCTCCATGCTTGAAAAGAGGCTGAAGTGTCCTACAACTGGGAAATTTTGCAATGTGATAAGGTGGTATCAGCTTCTTCCAAGCTCTGGGTTTGTTGGACAACTACCCCCACCATTCCCATCTAGTGACAGACCAAAATATCTGAAAACATGAGGTTATGAGAATGTTGACCAGATGCAACCCGCCCTTCCCAGATCCATAGCTTCATAACGGGCCTCTTCTTCCAGGAAACTCTTTCATTGGGTTGTTGCAGGTTTTTTTGGGCTATATGGCCATGGTCTAGAGGCATTCTCTCCTGACGTTTCACCTGCATCTATGGCAAGCATCCTCAGAGGCAGTGAGGTCTTTTGGAACTAGGAAAAAGGGTTTATATATCTGGAATGACCAGGGTGGGACAAAGGACTCTTGCCTGCTGGAGCTAGGTGTGACTGTTTCAACTGATTAGCATTTGATGGCCTGACATTGCCTAGAGCAAACTTTTGTTGAGAGGTGATTAGATGTCCTTGTTTGTTTCCTCTCTGTTGTTGTTCTGTTGTAATTTTAGAGTTTTTTTTTTAATACTGGTAGCCAGATTTTGTTCATTTTCATGGTTTCCTCCTTTCTGTTGAAATTGTCCACATGCTTGTGGATTTCAATGGCTTCTCTGTGTAGCCTGACATGGTGGTTGTGAGAGTGGTCCAGCATTTCTGTGTTCTCAAATAATATGCTGTGTCCAGGTTGGTTCATCAGGTGCTCTGCTATGGCTGACTTCTCTGGTTGAAGTAGTCTGCAGTGCCTTTCATGTTCCTTGATGTGTGTCTGGGCGCTGCGCATCAAATCACTCTCAACAAAAGATTCCCCCCAGGCACTTCCAAGCCATTAAATGCTAATCAAGGTGGTCAGTTGAAACATTCACACCTAGCTCCAGCAGAGAAGAGTCCTTTGTCCCACCCTGGTCATTCCACAGATATATAAACCCATTTTCCTAGTTCCAACAGACCTCACTACCTCTGAGGATGCTTGCCATAGATGCAGGCGAAACGTCAGGAGAAAATGCCTCTAGAACATGGCCATTTAGCCCGAATCTGGCTGAAGCAGTCTGCAGTGCCTTTCATGTTCCTTGATGCGTGTCTGGGCAAGGCTGCTGCGTTTGGTGGTCCCTATGTAGACTTGTCCACAGCTGCATGGTATACGGTAGACTCCTGCAATGGTGAGAGGATCCCTCTTGTCCTTTGCTGAGCGTAGCATTTGTTGGATTTTCTTGGTGGGTCTGTAGATTGTTTGCCTGTTGTGTTTCCTCATCAGCTTCCCTCTGCGGTCAGTGGTTCCCTTGATGTATGGCAGGAACCCTTTTCCTCTGGGTGGATCTTCGTCTTGACTCTCGTGGCTTCTTCTCGGTAGTCTTGCAGCTCTTCTGATGTCTGAGGTGGAGTCTCCCTTGGCCTGGAGAGCCCAGTTGAGGTGGTTCAGTTCATCTTGGAGGAGGTTGGGTTCGCAGGTTCTTTTTGCACGGTCTGCCAAGGCTTTAATGGTGCTTCTCTTTTGACTTGGGTGATGGTTGGAAAACTCTTTCATGTTGCTGAACGATTCCTGCAAAGCTTAACTGGGCATACACCAGGCAGATGTGGCTCATGTTTTCAAATGCTTTGGAATATTTTTTTCCCTTGGAAGGGCTTTGAGGTGTCACTTGCAATCAAGGCTAAGCAGGTACCAGCAGCTTGTGACTATTGCGCCCAATGTGAAAGTACAAACCATTTTGAATAATGTATTATTTCTTGTGCATTAAGCTATTAATAGAGCTTGGATCCTAACCTCGCTGAGAACAGACTTCCACTGGGGAGGAGGCGGAATACTATTGTTTAGAGGAGCTGCCAGATCCATTTTGACCACTGCTCTTCCATGCTCTGCTATTCTCATCCAGATGCAATCTCTCCTCTCTTTGGCTCTCTCCTTTGCAAGAAACAATGAACTCTCCAGGGGACTGAAGGGAGCAATTGTCACTCCTGGATTCTTCACTGGCTGCTTTTCTTGCTGGTGAGCACTCTTCTACCAAGGCATGTTCTTCTGTGGGAAAAAGGCCAATATGGCTGAATGAACGATGATGCTAAAATACGGAGAGATAGGTTCCTTTTTCATCTCCAAACTTGCAATGCAAACCAAATCAGTTTTAGGTGAAAGGCTCCAAGCAAAATATAACAAAAACAAAGAAAAACAGATTGAATAATAACTAAACAATTGAGTATTTTATTTCCAACGGTGGTCCCCACAATCCCAAAGTAACTGAGTTGATGGTGGTGTAAAGAGTCTCTGAACTGCAAAGTACACTCTTGACTTGTTTCCTTGGGAGTCTTGCCTGTCTGTACTGCTTGCCTTCCGGTCCTTTCTAAGGCCTCTTATACACTTCCATATAAAATCAAGATTATCTGCTTCAAATTGGATTCATTCATGCCTTCCAGTCTTTGTGACTAAAATGATCAAGGGTCTCGAGAACAAGCCCTATGAGGAGCAGCTTAAAGAGCTGGGCATGTTTAGCCTGAAGAAGAGAAGGCTGAGAGGAGACATGATAACCATGTATAAATGTGTGAGAGGAAGTCACAGGGATGAGGGAGCAAGCGAATTGACACCAAATTTGCACACAATCCACCTATCAGACCAACAAATGACCATCACTCATAAAAACAATGAAAAGCACAGCAGAAGAGACTTAAAAAGCAAAAAAAACACCCCACAACAAATACATTACAACGCATGCACAAAACCACATATATACATGCAAACACACATATATACACATATACAAAAATATATACACACACATATACACAGAAAGGGGGAAGGAAGGAAGGAAGGAAGGAAGGAAGGAAGGAAGGAAGGAAGGAAGGAAGGAAGGAAGGGAAGGAAGGAAGAAAGAAAGACAGAAATCCCCCTGGCCTTAGACTGGATCCTATCTTCCTCTCCCAGGAAATAAAAAGTGAAAGAAGGAAGGAAAGAGAGAGGGAAGGAAATAGAGAAGGAACGAAAGAGAGAAAGAGGGAGGGAAGGAAGGAAACAAGGAAGGGTGGAACCAAAGAGCAAAGGAAGGAAGGCAAAGAAATAGGTAGAGAAGGACGAAAGAAGAAGGGAAAGTGGAAGGGAAAGAAAAGAGGGAATAAAGGAAAGAGGAAAGGAAGGAAGGAAGGAAGGAAGGAAGGAAGGAAGGAAGGAAGGAAGGAAGGAAGGAAGAGACAAGGCCTCCGCAAGGACCAAACACAAGGATCATACCTCATGGTTGATGACGGTCCAACCACACGAGGAATCGCTGTCGCTGGAATTCTCTGCCATTTTCCAAAGCCGAGAGCTGGAAAGACACAAGGAGAGGCAGGAAGGAGAAAAGGAAAGAAAGGTAGAGAAGGAAGAAAGAGAAGGAAAGGAAGGAAAGAAAGGGAAAGGAAAGAGGAAAGGAAGGAAGGAGGAAGAAGAAGAGGAGAAGGAAGGAAGGAAAGGAAGAGAGACAAGGAAGGATGGAACCAAAGAGCAAAGGAAGGGAGCAAAGAAATAGGTAAAGAAGGACAAAAGAAGAAGGGAAAGAGGAAGGGAAAGAAAAGAGGGAATAAAGGAAAGAGGGAAGGAAGGAAGGAACAAAAGACAAGGAAGGATGGAACCAAAGAGCAAAGGAAGGGAGCAAAGAAATAGGTAGAGAAGGACGAAAGAAGAAGGGAAAGAAGAAGAGAAGGAAAAAGAGAGAATAAAGGAAAGACGGAGGGAAGGAACGAAGGAAGGAGAGAAAGAAAGAAAGAAGGAAGGAGACAAGGAAGGATGGAACCAAAGAGCAAAGGAAGGGAGCAAAGAAATAGGTAAAGAAGGACAAAAGAAGAAGGGAAAGAGGAAGGGAAAGAAAAGAGGGAATAAAGGAAAGAGGGAAGGAAGGAAGGAACAAAAGACAAGGAAGGATGGAACCAAAGAGCAAAGGAAGGGAGCAAAGAAATAGGTAGAGAAGGACGAAAGAAGAAGGGAAAGAAGAAGAGAAGGAAAAAGAGAGAATAAAGGAAAGACGGAGGGAAGGAACGAAGGAAGGAGAGAAAGAAAGAAAGAAGGCGAGAAAGAGGGAGGAAAGGTTGGCCACAGCAATGTGTGGCGGTTACAACTAGTTGTATATATAACTATCAAGAGAACTACAAGGAGTGGTCTATCCCAGCTTTCCATATTTGCTTTTCTAGGGTGTGTGCACAGCATTGTGTGGGAAGGAACTGTCCAAATGCTGACTGCAATCCTGTGCACATTCTTTGGGAATGAGGACACTCAACTCAATAGGTCTTGTGTTGCAGCAGATGTGGCTAGCTAGGATTGTGATGTGAGCCCATACGACCTTTCCATCAAGACCAGCTTTTTCAAAAACAGGTTGAGAGACTCACTCGTGCAGAGAGGCATGGGAGGTTATTATGGGATAAAATTATGACGGTGGCTTTGTAGGGAGGGGGAAACCCCTATATGCTCTGCTTGTAGATGTGGCTGGAAAAACAAGTCCTTCAGCATGTTTATTTTCTCAAGGGTTATGATGCAGAACGTGAATGCAGGCTCGTAAAACCATTTCAAGAGCTTAGTTAATTCACTTGGAACCCTCCAAATGGGCAAGGTAGGCACCTCAGTACAGAACGGAAGGTAAGCATGGCTGTTTACTATCTGTTTCCTCCATTCTCTATACATTTGTGCGAATCCTTTGCCAAAAGCAATCACTCTCATGCCTCCGAGCCAACTGTTTTTGGATATTTGTGCTCTCTCCTTCCGCAGCAGCGGAGCTTGGCGAACCGAGATAAACAACAGTTACCTTCCACATGTATTTGTGTGCATGTTAATTAAAGCTGGCTTAAAATCCACTGTTTGGGCAAAATATTACACCCCTCTTGTACATCAACAGCAACGAGGGCTTTCAGGAGGAGTCGATGCCAGTGCCAGGTACACATCACCCTTTCCACTTGATCAATGTTTCACAGAAAGAGCTGTTGTTTGTGAAATTCACAGCTTCTTCCTCTTGCAGATGATGGCATCTTTTGCGCCCTCTCTTTGTGCCGCTCTTAGTCCTTTAGCACATCCTAATTGCCTTAATAAAGATAGCTCTTCTGGGCTGATTAGTACACTGTTTCCTCATTAAGCAAGGTAGTATTACATAAGTGCCACTCAGGCGTTGAAGACTGCTCAACTTGACTGATCATTTTGTGTGTCACATAGGCCTGTGCGGTTTCGTTCGTTAATTTCGTTATTCGTAAAACATTCGTTATTTTTAGCATTTACGAAGCGATATCAAAACACTTTTTCAAACCCGGAAGGGTTTAAAAATAACGAAGCGGCATCCCCCATCCTTTTAACGAGCTTCCGCCCGTTTCGGAAATTGGATGGAGGATGCTGGTGCCTGGGAGCCAATCCGGCGCTCCCAAGCACCGTGGCTGATTTTGATTGGCCGGCAAGGCCTTTAAAAGCGGCTCCGCGTGGCCGCGGAGCTCATTTGGTGCGCGCGGAGGCGAGGGAGGAGAGAGGTCCGGGAGGGCTGCTTGCTTTGGGTTGGCTAAGGCTTGGGTAGGAAGACTTGCATTGGGTTGGCTCTTGGAAAAGACTCTTCTGTTGGTGTTTGCTCTCGATTGCCCTGTCTTTTGGCTGTGTTAGCTGGCTGTTCATCAGGGCCAGTTTTTGGTTAATTTTCATTTCTGAATATTTTTAAAAAATACCTGTCTTTTATTCTTAAAAAATACAAAAAATATTCTAAAAAAAGAGAAGACTCTTCTGTTGGTGTTTGCTCTCGATTGCCCTGTCTTTTGGCTGTGTTAGCTGTTCATCAGGGCCAGTTTTTGGTTAATTTTCCATTTTTGAATATTTTTAAAAAATACCTGTCTTTTATTCTTTAAAAAAATACAAAAAATATTCTAAAAAAAGAAGACTCTTCTGTTGGTGTTTGCTCTCGATTGCCCTGTCTTTTGGCTGTGTTAGCTGTTCATCAGGGCCAGTTTTTGGTTAATTTTCCATTTCTGAATATTTTTAAAAAATACCTGTCTTTTATTCTTTAAAAAAATACAAAAAATATTCTAAAAAAGAAGACTCTTCTGTTGGTGTTTGCTCTCGATTGCCCTGTCTTTTGGCTGTGTTAGCTGTTCATCAGGGCCAGTTTTTGGTTAATTTTCCATTTCTGAATATTTTTAAAAAATACCTGTCTTTTATTCTTTAAAAAAATACAAAAAATATTCTAAAAAAAGAAAAGACTCTTCTGTTGGTGTGTGCTCTCGTTTGCCCTGTCTCGTGGCTGTGTTTGGTCCACATCAGGGCCAGTTTTTGGGTTAATTTTCCATTTTTGAATATTTTCTAAAAATACCTGTCTTTTATTCTTAAAAAATACAAAATATTCGCTTTAACGAATCGATTCGTTATTATCTCAATATCGAATCGAATCGTATTTAATAACGATGCTTCGAAAGCCGCTTTGCGCATGCGCGATCGCGTCCGCCATTTTAACGAATCGATTCGTTATTATCTCAATATCGAATCGAATCGTATTTGATAACGATGCTTCGAAAGCCGCTTTGCGCATGCGCGATCGCGTCCGCCATTTTAACGAATCGATTCGTTATACCCTTAACGAATCGACCCTCGCGCCAATAACGAAACTTCGGAAGTGGTTTTGCGCATGCGGGGGTCCGCCATCTTAACGAATCAATTCGTTAATATTTACGAAATTTTCGTAAATATTAACGGATTGTAGGGGAAAATTTTGTAATTATTTTAAATATCGAAACAAAAAAACACCCCAATTACAAATCGATTTTAGAACCAAATTTTTTCTTGATCAACCAGGCCTAGTGTCACATTGTGCGGCATTTTCCAACGCCCAACATGCAGGCATGACTGCTGATGCTTTCGAAGTGTGAAGGTGTGATTTGCTTGGAGTGAAATCAGTCTGGCACAAGGAGAGATTCCCCTGTTTCCTGACAACATGCATCATAGAATCATAGAATCATAGAATTAAAGAGTTGGAAGAGACCTCATGGGCCATCCAGTCCACCTGCCAAGAAGCAGGAATATTGCATTCAAATCACCCCTGACAGATGGCCATCCAGCCTCTGTTTAAAAGCTTCCAAAGAAGGAGCCTCCACCACACTGCAGAGAGTTCCACTGCTAAACGGCTCTCACAGTCAGGAAGTTCTTCCTCATGTTCAGATGGAATCTCCTCTCTTGTAGTTTGAAGCCATTGTTCCATTGCATCCTAATCTCCAGGGAAGCAGAAAACAAGCTTGCTCCCTCCTCCTCCCTGTGGCTTCCTCTCACATATTTATACATGGCTATCATATCTACTCTCAGCCTTCTCTTCTTCAGGCTAAACATGCCCAGCTCCTTAAGCCGCTCCTCATAGGGCTTGTTCTCCA
This sequence comes from Anolis sagrei ordinatus, assembly GCF_025583915.1. Taxonomy (NCBI): domain Eukaryota; kingdom Metazoa; phylum Chordata; class Lepidosauria; order Squamata; family Anolidae; genus Anolis; species Anolis sagrei. The sequence continues at coordinate 37,707,108 of NW_026844478.1, read as the reverse complement.
GACCCTTGATCATTTGAGTCGCCCTCCTCTGGACACATTCCAGCTTGTCAATATCTCTCTTGAATTGTGGTGCCCAGAATTGGACACAATATTCCAGGTGTGGTCTAACCAAAGCGGAATAGAGGGGTAGCATGACTTCCCTAGATCTAGACACTATGCTCCTATTGATGCAGGCCAAAATCCCATTGGCTTTTTTTTGCCGCCACATCACATTGTTGGCTCATGTTTAACTTGTTGTCCACGAGGACTCCAAGATCTTTTCACACGTACTGCTCTCGAGCCAGGCATCCCCCATTCTGTATCTTTGCATTTCATTTTTTCTGCCAAAGTGGAGTATCTTGCATTTGTCACTGTTGAACTTCATTTTGTTAGTTTTGGCCATTCATCTCTCTAATCTGTCAAGATCATTTTGAATTCTGCTCCTGTCCTCTGGACTATTGGCTCTCCCTCCCAATTTGGTGTCGTCTGCAAACTTGATGATCCTGCCTTCTCGCCCTTCATCTAAGTCATGAATGAAGATCCTGAGCAGGACCGGGCCCAGGACGGAACCCTGCAGCACTCCACTTGTCACTTCTTTCCAGGATGAAGAGGAAGCCTTGGGGAGAATCACCCTCTGGGTTCGTCATTTAACCAATTCCAGATCCACCTCACCGTAGTTTTGCCTCGCCCACATTGGACCAGTTTCCTTGCCAGAAGGTCATGGGGGACCTTGTCCAAGGCCTTATTGAAATCCAGGTACACTACATCCACGGCATTTCCCGCATCTACCCAGCTTGTAACTCTATCGAAAAAAGAGATCAGATGAGTCTGGCATGACTTGTTTTTGATAAATCCATGTTGACTATTAGCGATGACCGCATTTGTTTCTAAGTGTTTGCAGACCACTTCCTTAACAATCTTTTCCAGAATCTTGCCCGGTATCGACGTGAGGCTGACCGGACGGTAATTGTTTGGGTCATCCTTTTTTCCCTTCTTGAAGATTGGGACCACATTGGCCCTCCTCCAATCTGCTGGAACTTCTCTCGTTCTCCAAGAACTCTCAAAGATTGCCAATGGTTCCGAAATGACTTCCGCTAGTTCCTTCAATACTCTTGGGTGTAGTTTGTTTGTTTTTAATGCAATACAACTGTTTTGGTTCACTCCTGACACGATAAATAAATAGTGCCATTCTGTCGCCAAAGCGGAGGAAGTTCTTTAATTCTGTTGACTGTCCTCCCCAATGCTGGGAAAAATTATATATCTTAAAGAGTACATCCAAACCTGTTTAATTGATTTTCCGTTGTGGGAAACAACTGGGATGGTAAGGCAGGGAACCTCTTCAGGTAATTTGCACCCTTGGCGTCGCTGAGCATTTTGTCATCCTCCTGACACTCTAAACCGAATGCCATAAATATACAAGTGCGCACCTACCGCCTCGACAGAAGTGGTTATTACAAGCAACAACAGTGAGAACATTTTACATGTTTCTGTAATAAACCTATCCCTCCCTGTTAAATATTAATGCACCATCTCTCTGTGTTACCTATTATGTCATCAGTCACGTCGGTTGCTGCAGGAAGGTCAGCAATAACAAGATAACAAGACGGTGTGTTTTCCACAAAACGAAAAGAAAAAAAAAAAGATCCCAAACACACCCCAAGCTGTACCATTTATAGCCTCCAATAAAACCGCCTGGGAAGAGAAACGCTATTTATTAGCATAGCTGATATACAAGCAAGGGGAGGAAATCATAAACAGAACGCTTTCCTGCCTTAGATTTGTTTATCTCATTTATAAATATTGCAGAGACACGCCATATATTTTCAGCTGCAAAAAAAAGCACAAACAGAAACACCGCATAAGGTGGAAATGATACTTGNATCCCATTGGCTTTTTTTTGCTGCCACATCACATTGTTGGCTCATGTTTAACTTGTTGTCCATGAGGACTCCGAGATCTTTTTCATTATCTTAAAGGTCTAGTACTTGTGATTTAACATACTTAACATAACTGGTCCAAATCCTTAATCTCTTGGTCTCACGGGTTTCACGCAATGTGCCAGCTTGTGCCAGCTGTGGAGTGCTTATTGTTGCTGCCTTTTGCAGCTGGTCTGGGAATGGCATTTGCCATTAACCCCAGCCTTCCTGAATGCAGCCTTGTTGAGCACACCAAGCATAAATGCAATTTTTTTGCCTTCCAGGACTCTACACAGTACTTGCCTCTAGCATTCCCAGGAAGCAAGGGTTGACTTGAACAGAGAGGCGCTGTTTGGCTCAGCCCTTTGGCTATGCTCTGGGTGGAATGTGGGGTTAAAGTCCCAGAGACACAGCTGTCCCAGGGGTCCTACGGGGCAGTGGGAGTTTATATTATCTTGGGCTGCTTATGTTCGTACTAGGAAAGTCTCTGGTATGTGTCCAAATTGCAATCTCTGTAGTAGAATATGAGCTGCTCTGCAAGGGCTTTGCCAACAGTCATTGCATGAAGGAAAATGCAGGAGGATTTATTAACCCTTTGTGAAAAAGCTCTAATTTGAGTGTTCTTCGTGGAAAAAAGGAGCACCCGGTGGCACAGTGGGTTAAACCGCTGAGCTGCTGAACTTGCTGGTCGAAAGGTCGCAGGTTCGAATCCTGGGAGCGGCGTGAGCTCCTGCTTTTAGCCCCAGTGTCTGCCATTTGTTTACTTATTTATTTACAGTATTTATATTCCACTCTTCTCACCCCACAGGGGACTCAGGGTGGATTGCAATGTACATATACATGGCAAACATTCAATGCCAATTATTTATTCATTTATTTATTTATGGCATTTATATGACATTTAGGTTGCAGGTTCGAATCCTGGGAGCGGCGTGAGCTCCTGCTTTTAGCCCCAGTGTCTGCCATTTGTTTACTTATTTATTTACAGTATTTATATTCCGTCCTTCTCACCCTGAAGGGGACTCAGAGCGGCTTACAAGATATATTTTCATACAATATATTATAGTATTAGCATAGTACAATATCAGTATTATTATATAATACTATATTGCACCATACCATTATATTGTAATATTATATGTAATGGAAATATATAATTATAATTATAATATTGTATTATTATTACTAGTATTATATTGTATTACATTATAATATCATAAATTAGACATACAACGTATATAGACAGACACACAGAGGCTATTTAACATTCCAGCTTTTTCATCAGGGCTTTCTGGCCACGAGGGGAGCTGTTGCTTCACCGTCTATTTGTAACACTGATGAATTACTTCCTCATTCTTTGCATGCTTGCTGGAGATTTTTATGGCGTCGTAAATTAGCCTCCCTGCATAAGGGTTACCTAAATTTCCTACTTGACAGAAGCAACTGTCTTTCAGGTAGCAAAGGTCGACAGCAAGCTACACAAATTGGTTGGAAGCTCATTCCGACTCAGGCTAGCTTCGAACTCATGACATTTTGGTCAGTAGTGATCTTAATGCAGCTGACTCCCAGCCAGCTGCGCCACAGTGGTGGTGCCAACCTAGCAGTTTGAAAACATGCAAATGTGAGTAGATCAATAGGTATTGCTCCAACGGGAACGGAACGGCGCTCCATGCAGTCATGCCAGCCGCATGATCTTGGAGGTGTCTACGGACAATACCGGCTCTTTCGGCTTGGAAATGGAGATGAGCACCAACCCCCAGAGTCAGAGTGGACTTAATGTTTATCTTTACATGGAAACGAACTTCAACAGCAGTGTTGTTCAGAGTTTGATACTGCCTTTGGTTTTGAAAATGGTTCTATGCTAATGCCATAAATATGTATTGTTGCTAGTTGACGCCTAACTAGCAACAATACATATTGGAATCAGTGGGGTTTATTGGGTTGCTGTGTGTTTTTCAGAGTTTATGGCTATGTTCCAATAGCATTTTCTCATTACGTTTTGTCTGCATCTATGGCAGTCATCCTCAGGATTGTGCAGTCTGTGGGGTTTATATGTTGATTTATCATTCAACTGTGGATTGAGTGAGTCACACACACAGCTTTGATTGGCACATAACACAGGTATATATAACAAGAAGTAGTCAGAGAATTAAAAAAAACATACTTAAAAATTACACATCTCAAGGATAAAATTTGCAACAGTCTCACGAAAGAATGCATCAGGGTTGTTCAGAAGATATAGAATTTTATAGTACCCTTGCCATTGAGAACACTGCTGAACACATGAAGTTTGTGAGTAAACCAACTATGTTACCTTTTTAAAAAAATCTACTTATTTATGTCTCTACACAGCATGATTTAAAGGGAAATATATTTTAAGAGAGTGTAGATGTTTTTGGGCAACTACTAGGGTTGAATGAAAAGCAATGCCTTCACCTTCGTAACTCCTCAACAGATGGCAGTACTGGTATGCAGCAGGTACTGGCTTGTTCAGTAGACTCTCCTCTACAGTTCCATTTTGGTGAGAAGCCTTAGAATTGAATGGTTGTGTTGTCAAAGTGCGAAGTATGGAACCCTACACAGACAGTCGGTCAATGCAAATTAAGCAACGTGCAGTCATTGAATTCTTGACAGCAGAAGGTGTCACCCCAAAGGAGATCCATCAGAGAATGCAAGCTGTTTATGGTGAGTGTGTTGATGTGAGCACTGTGCGTCATTGGGCAAGTAAGTTTAAAGATGTTGAAGTGGGAACATCTAATTTGCGTGACAAAGAGTTGGACGTCCTGTAACAGCAACCACCGAGTTTCACAAGCAAAAGGTTGGCAGATTGATTCAGGACAATCATTGTATCACTCAGAGAGAAATTTCAAGCATAATCAGCATTTCAGAAGAATGTGTGGGTCACATTATTGCTTTGCTTGGCTATCGGAGGATCTGTGCATGATGGGTTGCAAAAACAGAATGTCGACTTCTGTGACGGCTTCAGAAAACTTGTTCATTGTTGGCAGAAATGTATCCAATTGTCTGATGATTATGCGGGAAAGTGAATAGTGGTAGTTAAAGAGCACATTCTAAGGATTCTTTCTGCATTCGATTTATTAAAATATTCCCATCCAAATCCAAATAACGAAGGTGGAGGCATTACTTTTCATTCAACCCTAATAGTAGCCATTTCAGAATACAACACTCCAGGTAAGGCTGGTGCTGAAAGGACAGCTCTCACTCACCTGCATAATGTCTAAGCAGGTAAATAAGCAGCAAGAACAAGAGGAATCAAATAACTCAGTGGATGAATATAAATAGAATACAGAGTCAGTTTGCTTGTAGAGCTGTTGATGGTTTTAAGTGAGTTGTTTGATTCCTCTTGTTCTTGCTGCTTATTTACCTGCTTAGACATTACGCAGGTGAGTGAGAGCTGTCCTTTCAGCACCAGCCTTACCTTGAGTGTTGTATTCTGAAATGGCTACTATTAGGGTTGAATGAAAAGTAATGCCTCCACCTTCGTTACTTGGGTTTGGATGGGAATATTTTAATAAATCGAATGCAGAAAGAATCCTTAGAATGTGCTCTTTAACTTGCTTGAAATTTCTCTCTGAGTTATATGATGATTGTGCTGAATCAATCTGTCAACCTTTTGCTTGTGAAACTCGGTGGTTGCTGTCACAAGATGTTCAACTCTTCAACTCTTGGTTTGTTATGTAACTCAGATGTTTCCACCTCAACATCTTTAAACTTACTTGCCCAATGATGCATAATACTCACGTCAACACAATCACCATAAACGGCTTGCATTCTCTGAGGAATCTCCTTTGGGTTGACACCTTCTGCTGTCAAGAATTCAATGACTGCACGTTGCTTAAGTCGCATTGACCGACTGTCTGCGCAGGGTTCCATCAGTCTGCCTGTCTTCCCAAGAGCCAATCTAATCTCCTTAGGGAGGGTATTCCATAGTCGAAGGGCCACCACAGAAAAGACCCTGTCTCTCTCGTCCCCGCCAGACGTACTTAGGTATGGCCTTGGCAGGAAGGTAAACAGCACTCCATGCAGTCATGCTGGCCACATGACCTTGGAGGTGTCTATGGACAACACAGGCTCTTTGGCTTAGAAATGGAGATGAGCACCACCGCCAGAGCTGGAGATGAAGCTGTGTGTCTGTGTTTCATTGTTTCGAGGCATGGAATGTTTTCCTTATGTCTCTGTATATGCTGAAATCTGCCCCCAGTCCCTTGGGGAGATAGGGTGGAATACAAATGAAGTGTTGTTGTTGTTGTTGTTGTTGTTGTTGCTATTATTATTATTATTATTATTATTATTATTATTATTATTATTAGCCGTCCCCTGCCACACGTTGCTGTGGCCCAGTCTGGTGATCTGGAAAATAAAGAGAAAGTGTTGGTTTCTAATATATGTAGTTTCTTTATGCTTGTGTTGATATAGAGATTGTCTGGTTGGCCTACTCTGGAACATGCAACATATAATTGTCCTTGTTTAGGGGTCCCTTTCACATCTATCATACTATGTGTGTGCGTGTGTGAATAATATCTATCTATCTATATCTATGGCTTGATGGCTCTTTGTCAGGAGAGCTTTGATTATGTTTTCTTGCCCTGGTGAAGGGAGTTGGACTGGATGGCCTTAAGTATTTTCTGTTGGTCATGAGGGTTCTGTGTGGGAAGTTTGCCCCAGTTCCGTCCTTGGTGGGGTTCAGAATGTTTTTCTATTGTAGGTGAACTATAAATCCCAGTCACTACAACTCCCAAATGTCGAAGTCTATTTCCCCCAAACTCCACCTGTGTACATATTTGGGCATATGGAATATTCATGCCAGGTTGGGTCCAGATTCATCATTGTTTGAGTCCACAGTGCTCTCTGGATGTAGGTGAACTACAACTACCAAACTCAAGGTCAATGCCCACCAAACCCTTCCAGTGTGTTATATTGGTCATAGAAGTCCTGTATGCCATGTTTGGAGGAGTTCAGAATGCTCTTTGATTGTAGGTGAACTATAAATCCCAGTAAGTACAAATCCCAAATGTCAAGGTCTATTTCCTCCAAACTCCATCTGTGTTCATATTTAGGCACATGGAATATTCGTGTCAAGTTTGGTCCAGATGTATCATTGTTTGAGTCCACAGCGCTCTCTAGATGTAGGTGAACTACAATTCCAAAATTCAAGGTCAGTGTCCACCAAACCCTTTCAGTATTTTCTGGTGGTCATGGGAGTTCTGTGTGCCAAGTTTCGTTCAATTCCATAATTGGTGGAGTCCAGAATGCTCTTTGATTGTAGGTTAACTATAAATCCCAGCAACTACAACTCACAAATGACAATATCATAATTTTTTGAGTGATGGTCATTCCTTGTGTAGTGAGACGTTTTGTTGCCAAATTTGGTGTGATTTTGTTCATTGGTTCTTTTCTTTTTAAGGTACTCATTATGCACAGAACATTTTTATAGATGATAGATAGATAGATAGATAGATAGATAGATAGATAGATAGATAGATAGATAGATAGATAGCAGATTTCAGTTGGAAAACAGGGGTTCCTTTCTCTTCCGGATCGTAGCCCCATTTGGCAAACACATTCCCATCTGGAGAAACCAGCTGGGAGCATGCCTCCATTTCAAGTATGGCTTGAGAGGAGCTGAAGCTGGAAAGGAACAAACCATATTCCACCACATACAGAGTTGAGAGCCTGGCCAATGCATATACACTCAGCCAGGAGTCAACCCACAGGGCTCACGAAACCTCCCAGAACAAAGATCGCCCTGTTCTCGTTCGATGGATGCTCATTTCCTTTGCGACAATAAAGGCCTCCTCTCCCAGCTTGTTTTTTCCTGACCTTGGTGGTGGACTTCTCATAGTTGAAGGCCTCCTTTGTCTCCTGGGGGACTGTGGCTTCATTCAACTGCCAGCAGTGGGGGAGTTTTAGCAGCAGGTGGTTTTTACAACAAGGTTACCCCTTCCTTAAGAGACATTTGCTGGTGCCATGCAGTTACTTAGTAGTTGAGTCACCTAGAAAGTGGGGAAAGACAATCCTTTAGTGATAGTAGGACCCCTTCTACACTGTCATATCATCCAGATTATCAAATCCACATAATCTGCTTTGAACTGGATTATATGAGTCTACACTGCCGTATAATCCAGTTCAAAGCAGATACTCCACTTAGGCAGGAAAAACGAAATACAAAGATACAGAATGGGGGACGATGCCTGGCTCGAGAGCAGTATGTGTGAAAAAGATCTTGGAATCCTTGTGGACAACAAGTTAAACATGAGCCAACAATGTGATGTGGCAGCAAAAAAAGCCAATGGGATTTTGGCCTCCATCAAGAGGAGCATAGTGTCTAGATCTAGGGAAGTCATGTTCCCCATGCTCTATTCCGCTTTGGTTAGACCACACCTGGAATATTGTGTCCAATTCTGGGCACCACAATTCAAGAGAGATATTGACAAGCTGGAATGTGTCCAGAGGAGGGCGACTAAAATGATCAAGGGTCTGGAGAACAAGCCCTATGAGGAGCGGCTTAAGGAGCTGGGCATGTTTAGCCTGAAGAAGAGAAGGCTGAGAGGAGATATGATAGCCATGTATAAATATGTGAGAGGAAGCCACAGAGAGGAGGGACCAAGCTTGTTTTCCGCTTCCCTGGAGACTAGGACGCGGAACAATGGCTTCAAACCCATTTTCCTAGTTCCAACAGACTTCACTACCTCTGAGGATGCTTGCCATAGATGCAGGCGAAACGTCAGGAGAGAATGCCTCTAGAACGTGGCCATATAGCCCGAAAAAACCTCCAACAACCCTGTGAATCGTCTTTCTCATCCTGCTTTTACTTCTCTGAAACTCCAGCCAGCTTAAGAGCTTTCCCACTGGTGCCAGCAACCAGGACTGGCTATTTAATCTTATTTACAGCATAGAATCATAGAATCAAAGAGACCTCATGGGCCATCCAGTCCAACCCCCTGCCAAGAAGCAGGAATATTGCATTCAAATCACCCCTGACAGATGGCCATCCAGCCTCTGTTTAAAAGCTTCCAAAGAAGGAGCCTCCACCACACTCCGGGGCAGAGAGTTCCACTGCTGAATGGCTCTCACAGTCAGGAAGTTCTTCCTCATGTTCAGATGGAATCTCCTCTCTTGTAGTTGGAAGCCATTGTTCTGCGTCCTATTCTCCAAGGAAGCAGAAAAGAAGCTTGCTCCCCCCTCCCTGTGGCTTCCTCTCTCATATTTATACATGGCTATCATATCCCCTCTCAGCCTTCTCTTCTTCAGGCTAAACATGCCCAGCTCCTTAAGCTGCTCCTCATAGGGCTTGCTCTCCAGACCCTTGATCATTTTAATCGCCCTCCTCTGGACACATTCCAGCTTGTCAATATCTCTCTTGAATTGTGGTGCCCAGAATTGGACACAATATTCCACGTGAGGTCTAACCAAAGCGGAATAGAGGGGTAGAATGACTTCCCTAGATCTAGACACTGTGCTCCTATTGATGCAGGCCAAAATCCCATTGGCTTTTTTTGCCGCCACATCACATTGTTGGCTCATGTTTAACTTGTTGTCCACGAGGACTCCAAGATCTTTTTCACACATACTGATCTCGAGCCAGGCATTGTCCCCCATTCTGTATCTTTGCATTTCGTTTTTCCTGCCAAAGTGGAGTATCTTGCATTTGTCACTGTTGAACTTCATTTTGTTAGTTTTGGCCAATCATCTCTCTAATCTGTCAAGATCGTTTTGAATCCTGATCCTGTCCTCTGGAGTATTGGCTCTCCCTCCCAATTTGGTGTCGTCTGCAAACTTGATGATCCTGCCTTCTAACCCTTCATCTAAGTCATTAATAAAGATGTTGAACATTACCGGGCCCAGGACGGAACCCTGCAGCACTCCGCTCGTCACTTCTTTCCAAGATGAAGAGGAAGCATTAATGAGCACCCTCTCACTAATGCACCCACTATGTTGACAAATGTTGCCTTTAAGATGGAAAAAAGTCATCTCCTAACAGGCCTTTGTGTTGTGGAAGGCAGAGAAATATATGTGTGTGTGTGCATCTCCATACATGCGCCTGCAATCTCCATTTGTGTCTGCGCCTTGCGAGTAATTGCTTTTAAACACCATGCAGCTGTAACCATCTGTAGGGTGACGTGTGGCAGCTGTTTGATAGGAAGAGCAGGAAATGAAGAGGGACAAGGCAGGAATGCAGAGCTAGAATTACAAGGAGAGCCGGGCAAGGGGTTCCCTTCCCCTTCCTTTATGTGATGGCTACTGTTTACAAGGCTTTAGAGGAATCCATACTTTGGCAATGGTTGTGAGCTCATGGATTTTCCAATCCCCAGTTATTTGAATACTCCACTTCTGCAGCAAAAGCATTGATATTGCAGCATGTTAAAATCCACTTTCTTCTGCAAGTTACAGGCAGCCAGAGGCCAAAAACAAATGCAGACCTTTCAATAGTGCAGACAAGATTGTAATTTATTTGGGTTGTTATAGGTTTTTTCGGGCTATATGGCCATGGTCTAGAGCAGTGTTTCTCAACCTGGGGGTCGGGACCCCTGAGGG
>NW_026844478.1:37670221-37695837 GCF_025583915.1 Anolis sagrei ordinatus | reverse complement strand
TTCTCGCTCTGTCTCTCGCAGGAATCCAACGATGAGCAGGCAACCGCGGGGGACGCAGAGAGCAGCCCATGCAGATGACGGACGGCCCCCTAGCCCTATCTAACGTAGCGCAATACCGCAAGAGAGCGAGAGTCAACAGGAAGACGGACCCAAGGAGGTACGAGACGAAAGCAACCAGGCGCGGAGGTCCTATCCCTAACCACCCTATCCCTATCCCAAACCCTAACCCTAACCCTAACCCTATCCCTATCCCTATCCCTAACCCTAACCCTTGAAATTCTCGCTGGACCGTAATTACTGACATTGTTTTAGCAAATGTCATCACACAAAACGCCTTCTCTTTGCTTGATTCCGCCATTTTGAAAACAGCGACCCCTAGCGACGCCTAGCGGCATTAACGTACATGTGTGTTGCTCAAAAAAAACTTTGATAGTTTATCTGTCGCTACGTAGCTGTGGTTTGGTTACAGTAAACATACATTCGTCTAAAATTAATTTTCTTATTGGCCTATTCATTTTGACTAACCCTGTATTTCTTTTTGTGGTCCAACAGTGCTGAGTATTGAGATTTATTTCACATACCATTTGCATTTTGGAAAATGTGCGTTTTTTAATTAGAAAACTGTCATAGGCAGTCAGTAGGCCAAAATGGAGCCAAGCACAGCAGATCTGAGAAGCCTCTGAAACCTTCCTAAGCGCCGCGATGCCTATCTAGGCTCAGAGCTCGTCCATGTTCTGTTATTAAAAAGCATTTTTCCCTGACCACTAGCCATCTGCTCGGTGCAGAATCGCTTCCTTCAAGGATGTGCGCCTTGCCCGTTTTTTGACGTCGCCGTCACATCGGCTCAGTGTTTTCCTGCCGTCCCTCACTTCCGATTAACTTTTTCTGAATTGACAGCTGCCATCGGAAGTTGCTGAGGTGGCAATTTGGAGCATGTGCTTAACAGAGCAAGGTTAAAGCTCCTCCGTTCTCATTTGCCACATGGCAGGAAAGATGGGTCAGAGAGGAAAGGAAGGAAGGAAGGAAGGACTTCCAAGCTTGCCTGTAAAAAATAAAAAAGCAACATAGCTTGTGCTGGTACGGCTCCAATTTTATTTGCTTTGTATTAAATGTTTGCTTGCAGTCCAAGGTTTCAGGGTTTTGCAGATAGGTGGCTTCCTTTGGTTGCAGTCATAGGGCAAGTCACCTGTCCATCATCGTTAAGTTTGGGTTCCGCCCCTTGCTCAGGGTAATTGGGAAGGGAAGGGAGCCATTTTTAAGTTAGTCTCAAGGAAAGCTAATGTACAGGACGTGTACAAGCTTCCCCTGTACAAAAGCTTCAACCCTTAAGACTTTCCGGGGGAGAACAGTCTTAAGAGCATTAAATCTCCAAAGATTTCCAGGGAAGCCTCCCCAAAGCTTTGAGGACTTTTTGGGGGAAAACAGTCTTAAGAGTCTCCAAAGATTTCCAGGGAAACAGCCCTAAAGACCAAAGAACTCCAACTGGAGAACATCCTAAACCTTGATTGGTAGGTCCACTCGGTGCTTCAAGACGCAGTTTGACCCGGTAGTGGAGCCCACATCAGTAAGAGTTAGATTACAGTCAGCCTGGGAGAAGTTAAAAAGGGGATTTTCCTTTAAAGCAAAGAATTAGTTATTGAAGACAATTGCCTGTCCCTTGTGGACAAGATTAGGAAGCCACCAGTTGCATAAAGCCTGGAAGCATTTGTTTAACTTTATTGAAGACAAGAGAAGTTTCTGTTTGGACCCTTAAGACTTTCCGGGGAAAAATTTATTTATTTATTTCTTGCACTTCTACCCCGCCCTTCTCAACCCCCGAGGGGGGACTCAGGGCGGCTTACAAAAGGCACAATTCGATGCTGGCACACAACAAGGTAAAAATAAACATATGTAAACAGTAATTAAAACAATTAAAACAGTCCATTATACATCACACATCAAAAACATCACATCATCAAAATCTATAAAACTAAATCTAATGCTCAGCGTTTGCCAACTCAGAGTTCATAAATTCAGTTCCACACAGTCAAGTCCATCAGTTGTCGTCACTAGTTCTTTGTCTATCTGCCAGATTACCCAAAGGCCTGGTCCCAGATCCATGTTTTTAGCTTCCTTCTGAAAGCAAGGAGAGATGTTGATGACCTAATCTCCCCCGGGAGTGCATTCCACAGGTGAGGGGCCACCACCGAGAAGGCCCTGTCCCTCGTCCCCACCAGTCTCGCTTGTGATAAAGGTGGGGCCGAGAGCAGGGCCTCCCCAGCAGATCTTAAACTCCGAGGTGGGACATAGAAGGAGATACGTTTGGACAGGTATGCTGGGCCGGAGCCATAAAGGGTTTTGTAGGTCTAAACCAGCACTTTGAATTGTGCTTGGAACTGGATCAGCAGCCAGTGGAGCTGGCATAGCAGGTGGGTGGTATGCTCCCTGTATGACGCTCCGGTGAGTAATCTGGCCGCTGCCCATTGGACTAATTGAAGTTTCTAACAGTCTTCAAAGGCAACCCCAATAAGAGAAGAAGAAATTGAGACAGTAATATCGAAATTGAAGAATGGAAAAGCCCCAGGATGGGATGGATTAGGGCCAGAATATTATAAATTATTTGGGAAAAAACTAATCCCAAAACTACTAGAGTTATACAATGCAATACTAAATGGAGAAAAAATTCCAGAATCCTGGAAACAGGCACTAGTGATATTAATCCCCAAATCTAATAGAGATGAAACAGATCCAGGGTCTTACAGACCAATTTTATTAATTAATCAGGACGCCAAAATATTGTCAGCGATTATAGCAAACAGAATGAATAATTGGATACATAAATATATTAATAAGGATCAATGCGGTTTCATAAAAGGAAGACAAATGTCAAATTTAGTAGGGAAACTAATTAAAAAAATTCAGATAATAAAAAATCAAAAGATAAAGGCAGGGATCATAGCGCTAGACATATTCAAAGCGTTTGATTGTGTAGAATGGCCAACACTAAAATGTATTCTGAATAAATTTGGATTGGGAAGCAGAATAATGGGACTAGTGAATCAACTATATTCAGATAGTTATATACAGTAGGGCTGGGCGGTTTCGTTTCGTTAATTCGTAATTCGTTAAAAATTCGTTATTTTTTTTGTTAACGAAGCGATAACGAACCATTCTGGAGCAACTTAAAAACGAAACGAATTTTTCAATTCGTTTCGTAAATGCTTCGTATTTCGTTATGTATTCGTTTCGTTATTGGTTTGAGGTCGTTTTGTTATTATTTCCGCATGTCTGGGGCAAGTTTTATAGTTGTTTTTTGTTTAATTAGTGAAAAAAAATTATAATATCACACCAACAGTCAACAACAGAGGGAGAGGGAAGCTTCAGAAGTTTTTTTAGCGTATTGCGCGATCGCGGCCGCCATTAACGAATCGATTCGTTATTGTTTCGTTATTGTTTTGTAATTTTTTTACCATTTACGAAATTTCGTAAATATCGAACTTTTTAAAGGAAAATTTCGGAATTCTTTTAAATATCGAAACGCAAAAAACCCCCAAAAAACGAATCGATTTTAGAAACAAATTTTTCCGTTGTTACCCAGGCCTACATATATTTCCTCACTCTCTAAACATCCCCAAAGCTTTGAAGACTTTCCGGGGGAGAACAGTCTTAAGAGCATCAAAGGATCTCCAAAGATTTCCAGGGAAGCATCCCCAAAGCTTTGAGGACTTTCCAGGGGAAAACAGTCTTAAGAGTCTCCAAAGATTTCCAGGAAAACAGCCCTAAAGACCAAAGAACTCCAGCTGGAGAATATCTAAGCCTTTACTGGTAGGTCCACTCGGTGCTTCGAGACGCAGTTCGACCCGGTAGCGGAGCCCACATCAGTAAGGGTTAGATTACAGTCAGTCTGGGAGAAGTTAAAAAGGGGATTTTCCTTTAAAGCCTGGATTTCAGTAAGGCCTTCGACAAGGTTCCCCATGACCTTTTGGCAAGGAAACTAGTCCAATGTGGGCTAGGCAAATCTACGGTGAGGTGGATCTGGAATTGGTTAAATGGACGAACCCAGAGGGTGATTCTCCCCAAGGCTTCCTCCTTTTCATCCTGGAAAGAAGTGACAAGCAGAGTGCCGCAGGGTTCCCCCCTGGGCCCAGTCCTGATCAGGGTCTTCATAAAAAATTAAAAAAAAAAAAAAAAAAAGAAAAAAATAATAAAAAAAAATAAAAAAATAAATAAAAAAATAAATAAATAAAAATATAAAAAAAAATAAAAAAAAAAAAAAAAATAAAAATAAAAAATAAAAATAAAAAAAAAAAAAAAATAAATAAAAAAAAATAAAAATATAAAAAAATTAAAAAATTAAAAATAAATAAATAAATATAAAAACAAATACATACATCTTTATTAACGACTTAGATGAAGGGCGAGAAGGTAGGATCATCAAGTTTGCAGACGACACCAAATTGGGCGGGAGAGCCAATACTCCAGAGGACAGGAGCAGGATTCAAAGGGATCTTGACAGATTAGAGAGATGATGGGCCAAAACTAACAAAATGAAGTTCAACAGGGACAAATGCAAGATACTCCACTTAGGCAGAAAAAACAAAATGCAAAGATACAGAATGGGGGACGATGCCTGGCTCGAGAGCAGTACATGTGAAAAAGATCTTGGAGTCCTCGTGGACAACAAGTTAAACATGAGCCAACAATGTGATGTGGCGGCAAAAAAAGCCAATGGGATTTTGGCCTGCATCAAGAGGAGCCTAGTGTCTAGATCTAGGGAAGTCATGTTCCCCATGCTCTATTCCGCTTTGGTTAGACCACACCTGGAATATTGTGTCCAATTCTGGGCACCACAATTCAAGAGAGATATTGACAAGCTGGAATGTGTCCAGAGGAGGGCGACTAAAATGATCAAGCGTCTGGAGAACAAGCCCTATGAGGAGCGGCTTAGGGAACTGGGCATGTTTAGCCTGAAGAAGAGAAGGCTGAGAGGAGATATGATAGCCATGTATAAATATGTGAGAGGACGCCACAGGGAGGAGGAGGGAGCAAGCTTGTTTTCTGCTTCCCTGGAGACTAGGACGCAATGGAACAATGGCTTCAAACTACAAGAGAGGAGATTCCATCTGAACATGAGGAAGAACTTCCTGACTGTGAGAGCCGTTCAGCAGTGGAACTCTCTGCCCGGAGTGTGGTGGAGGCTCCTTCTTTGGAAGCTTTGAAGCAGAGGCTGGATGGCCATCTGTCAGGGGTGATTTGAATGCAATATTCCTGCTTCTTGGCAGAATGGGGTTGGACTCGATGGCCCAGGAGGTCTCTTCCAACTCTTGGATTCTATGAGGAGATGATCCATGGTTTCATCAGCTTCCTTGCACACTCTGCATTTTGGGTCATCAGCTGATTTTTCAATCTTGACCTTAATTGCATTTGTTCTGATGTATAGTGGTAAGTATTCCCACCTGTCATGCGGGAGACCGGGGTTCAATTCTCCAAAGGGGAGCCACTCCCCGATGGGTGCCACCTTGTCGTGGTGGGGGGCTTAAGTGCTCCAAGGATGCTGAGAGCTGTGCTGGCGGTAGTGTAACTACCAGCAGGTCCAACCAAGCCAGAGAGGTCTCAGCTAAGGAGTGGAACCAAGAGCATCTAACCCAGGGGTCCTCAAACTTTTTAAACAGAGGGCCAGGTCACAATCCCTCAAAATGTTGGAGGGCCGGAATATAATTTGGAAAAAAAAAAAACATGAACGAATTCCTATGCACACTGCACATATCTTATTTGTAATGCAAAAGACACTTAAAAACAATACAATAATTCAAAGGAAGAAAAAATTTAACAAATATAAACTTAGAATTTCAATGGGAAGTGTGGGCCTGCTTTTGGCTGATGAGATAGGAATGTTGTTGTTGTTGTTG
This sequence comes from Anolis sagrei ordinatus, assembly GCF_025583915.1. Lineage (NCBI taxonomy): Eukaryota > Metazoa > Chordata > Lepidosauria > Squamata > Anolidae > Anolis > Anolis sagrei. Next base: position 37,689,949 of record NW_026844478.1, on the reverse strand, counting down.
TTGTTGTTGTTGTGTGCTTTCAAGTCGTTTCAGACCCTTAGGAACCCACACAATCTCTTCGATCATCTGGAGAGGTCCTGCTCACGCTCCCACCTCCTTCACAGGCGTGATTGGTGGGTACGAAGGAGAGGGACTTCTCGGTGGTGGCCCCCTGACTCTGGAACTCACTTCCCAGGGACATTAGACATGCCCCAACGTTGGCAATCTTTAGGAGGAGCCTAAATCCTATCCTAGTTATATTTTACCTTGTTCACGTCAGCATATTTTCAATTTTAATCTATTACATTTGGCCCGGCCATTTTAAAAAATTTTATGTCACTATTGATTGTTTTTTGTTTATGTGATTTATATGATTTGTATTTTATTGATTGTTTATTGATGTTGTGTTTATTGATGTTTTGTTTGATGTACTTTGGGCTCGGCCTCTTGTAAGCCGCACCGAGTCCCTTGGGGAGATGGTAGCGGGGTACAAATAAAGTTTATTATTATATTATTAGGTTGACCCTGAGCGAGGGCCGGGTAAATGACCTTGGAGGGCCGCATCTGACCCCCGGGCCTTAGTTTGAGGACCCCTGCCCTAACCCATTAGCACTATGGAGAAGCAAACCAAAACGAAGTCTATACTGGCTCGGTCAACGCCCAGGATAAAAAGGACCACAGTGGATGCTGCTGATTCTGGACATCCATCGACAAGTGGGCTACAGAATCAAAATACAAATGAACAATCACAGAAGCGGCAGAAATATACAATGCCAGAAAACTGCACAATTATTATTATTATTATTAATTAGGGCTGGGCGGTTTCGTTTCGTTAATTCGTAATTCGTTAATAATTCGTTATTTTTTTCAATTACAAAACGATAACGAACCATTCTGGAGCAATTATTTAAAAAAACGAATTTTCAAAAACGTTTTGTAAATGCTTCGTATTCCGATATTGTATTCGTTTCGTTATTGTTTTGAGGTCGTTTCGTTATTATTTCCGCATGTCTGGGCCAGTTTTATGGTTTAATTAGTGAAAAAAAATTATAATATCACACCAACAGTCAACAACAGAGGGAGAGGGAAGCTTCAGAAGTTTTTGGAGGTTTTTTAGCGTATTTCGCGGTCGCGTCCGCCATTAACGAATCGATTCGTTATTGTTTCGGAAATCGATTCGTTAATTTTTTACCATTTACGAAATTTCGTAAATATCGAACTTTTTAAAAGGAAAATTTTGTAATTATTTTAAATATCGAAACAAAAAAAACCCCAAATACAAATCGATTTTAGAAACAATTTTTTCCGTTGTTACCCAGGCCTAATACTCACCTGTCCCTGCTCAGCTCAATGGTGGTTTAACCCATTGTGCCACCAAAGGCTCCGAGGAGAAACCTATCGTTTTTCCTGTGGATGTGAAAAATGTGGTTGCAATATTATTAGCTCTCTGCAGACAACCGGTTTATGGCTGTGTTATGAATTCATATTTTTGTGTTTATTTACTTTAGAGACTCGTTAAGTTGCTTGCTTTTAATTTTTGTGGCCATAAAATTTGTTCTGGGTATTTGCACAGTATTTGTAAAATGTGTTTTATGAATTCTGCCTTCCTTTCACGCGGGAACGCAGGGAAACCTTAGGTTGATCGGCTTCGGGTGGCAAAATGTCTTGGGCTATTTATTAAGAGGGCACCTTGGCAGCGAGTTCAAATCTGGCAATTTGTTTAGCAACGCTCAACATTTCTATGGTACAGGAATGAGAGCCCATGGCTTTGAACTGGAGAGACGCCGAAAGAGCCACTAAGAGCCAGATGTGTGATTGGGGTCTGTTCTTAAATTTAGCAACAGAAAGTATAGCCACTTTCTGGTGTACTGATATATATGTGTGTGTGTGTGTGTGTGTGTGAGAGAGAGAGAGAGAGAGAGAGAGAGAAATATCATGCAGAAAAGGGCAGGGAAAAACATGCTGGAGCAGATAGAGTTAGAATCAAGCTAGGAAAAATATGCCATCAAAATGAAGGCTATCCGCCATCTCACGGATACTGGGGCCCCAAAAGGGAGACTCAGTATCCGTGGTTTGGCGGAGCGCCATATTATATATATATAATCAGGAGGCTCCTGCTGCCTTGACACTCCAGCGAATCAGAAGGGAGGGCGACGGGGTGAAGGGAGACAATGCATTCTGGAGTGGATTATGGAATTCCAATGTCCTGGGGCTTCTTGAGCCCGGGATCGGCCTTCTAAAGAAACTAACTTTATTGTCCTCAGATGGGTCTGTGATAAGAAATGATTACTTAATCCGAGTTTTCCTGTTACAATCAGATAAAACACAAAGAGGAGGCTGGGATGGATGTCCGTTGTGGAGAGGTTTGAAAGAAAAATGGCTTGGAGGAAAAGAGGACTTTCCTAAGGTCATATTCCCCCCATTGTTATATGATTAAAAAGTCTGCCAAACGGAAATCCTAATGGTGGCCCAACTCTGAAGTCAAAAGAATTTCCTTTACTATTGTCCATGCAAAGAATGTCCAAAGAGAAGGGTCTTTTCATGATCGCTGATTACTTTTCCAGAGGCAGGGCAGCTTCCTTGTAGATTTCCCCCAAGGAGAGGGGAAGGGGGCAAGAGGGTCAGGGCAAGGTCAAATACATGAAGGGAAATCTAGAAATACAGGAGAAAAATATGAAAATATAGAAGTCATAACACAGAGAGTAAACCCAACTACCTTCCCCCAGTGTCCATAGTTCATATGATTCATAGGAAGGTCCATAAAGGGAAATCTATCCATTAGGCTTGGGTAACAACGGAAAAATTTGTTTCTAAACTCGTTTCGTTTTTAGGGGGTCCATTGCGTTTCGTTTTTTTAAGAATTCCGAATTTTTTCTTTAAATTTTTTTGAAATTTACGAAATTTTGTAAATTTCGAATTGATTCGTTAATGGCGGACGCGATTGCGCAATATGCTAAAAAAAACCTCCAAATGGGACAGGGGGAACTTCTGAAGCTTCCCTCTTCCTCTGTTGTTGACTGTTGGTGTGATAATTTATTTTTTATCACTGATAAAACAAACAACTATAAAACTTGTACCAGACATACGGAAATAATTACGAAATAATTACGAAACAGTTTCGAAACAATTTCCAAACAATTACGAAACAATTACGAAACAATACGAAATAAATTGGAAAAATTGTTTCGATTTTTAATTACTCCTCACAGTAGTCCTGCATGGCTCAATATCGGATCGTAAGCTAATTTAAATACGAATTAATAACAAATTACGAAATTAACGAACGAAACCGCCCAAGCCTACTATCCATGAGGGGGAAAGAGAGTCCCTTGTTTGTGAGATGGGGGACCATCAGGTGTGTCTCAGATGGGAAAATTCAAATACTTTTGTGGCATGATTTTCAGTAATAAATTGGTTACTTTCTGCTGTAAACTAGGCCTGTTTGATCAAGAAAACATTTGTTTCTAAAATCGATTTGTAATTGGGGTGTTTTTTTGTTTCGATATTTAAAATAATTACAAAACTTTCCCCAAAAAGTTTTGGTATTTACGAAATTTTGTAAATATTAACGAATTTTTAGAATATTTTTTGTATTTTTTAAGAATAATATTAAAATAATATTAAAAATATTTTAAAATGGAAAATTAACCAAAAAATGGCCCAAATGTGGACCAAACACAGGCAGGAGACAGCAAATGAGAGCACACACCAACAGAAGAGTCTTTTCTTTTTTAGAATATTTTTTAAAAATAATATTAAAATAATATTAAAAATAATATTAAAAAATAATATTAAAAATATTTTAAAATGGAAAATTAACCAAAAAATGGCCCAAATGTGGACCAAACACAGGCAGGAGACAGCAAATGAGAGCACACACCAACAGAAGAGTCTTTTCTTTTTTAGAATATTTTTTAAGAATAATATTAAAATAATACTAAAAATAATATTAAAAATAATATTAAAATAATATTAAAAATATTTTAAAATGGAAAATTAACCAAAAAATGGCCCAAATGTGGACCAAACACAGGCAGGAGACAGCAAATGAAGCAAGCAGCACTCACAGCAGCAAGGAATGAATCCATTAATCCAGTTGCTAGCAGCCAAGCCAACCCAATGCAAACTCCCTCGCCCTCTGCAGCAAGCTAGCTACGGCCGCGCGGAGCCGCTTTGAAAGGGCTCGCCGGCCAATCAAAAACAAACAGCCACGGACCCACGGTGCACTGCTTGGGAGCGCCGGATTGGCTCCCAGGCACCAGCACTCCAGCAGCCTCCACCCCATTAACGAAACGAGCGGAAGCTCGTTAAATCTATGGGGGTTGCTGGTTCGATATTTTAAAACCCTTCCGGGTTTGGAAATGTGTTTTGATATCGCTTCGGAAATGCCAAAAATAACGAATTAATAACGAATTAACGAATTAACGAACGAAACCGCACAGGCCTACTGTAAACATATGAAAATAGAGCATAAAGCCTTGATTAAATGATACACACCAAACTGACCAAGGCTTAACCCTTATTATCCAGCCTGGTGTCCTTGCCCTTAGCAAAACTATAAGTTACTATCTCTTATGGGGGGGGGGGATCATGTTCGACTTCAATGGTGGGGGAATGGTTTGACAAAATTCTCCCTAAAGCTCTCAGAGATTTTCCACCAACGAAACATGTTCCTCACCTAAAACTTAGTGTTAATGATATTGTAAAAGCAGACAATTACAGTAAAAGAAACAACCTCAATTGTCACGATTTCGTAATGGTGTTCCTGACACACGGCTCCCATTATTAGCAGTCATTTTCCTCCTGCGGTTTTCGTGTTTTTAGAAAACACTTAGCCCAGGCGTGGGGGAAAAAAAAGTCTGTTAGGCAGTTTGGCAAAACTATCAAGGAATCCTAAATAAAATAAATCACCCTGCACGCTTTTTCTTCCTAGGAACCTGACCTAGTTTGTTAGATCTATACAATCTCTTCCATTATTATTTTTTTTGCTAGATAATGGTGGAATTCACACTATTATCGTTAAAAGCTGTATCAGCATATCCTTTGCAACCGACCCCTCTCTCCCCCAGCCCGCCCCAGCCATGTCTGAAGTGATTTTGCTGTAATGATGCTCTTTGACATCTTTAGAAAAGCACTAGAAGAGTACCGAGGAATACCTGTTTGTCACAGTCAAGGTGCGCCCAGAGTCCTCCGCGTTCCTGAGGTCTTGTTTCCAATTATGCTTCTCATTCTTTCGATTGTATTGAGAGCACAGAAGGTCAAAGGAGAGAGATGGGCATTTTCTTGTGTTTTGTACGTGGATGATTGTTTGATCCATTGGAAGAAAGGCTGCTTGGAGTTGCCAGGTCTTTTGTTTGGGGGTATACAGGTGAGCAGGGAAAAGATGATCCAAAACTTTTTGCTAGCCATCCAAGTCAATGATGCACAGTATCCAAAACTGTCGACAAGGAAAACCCAGGCCTCCGCCTTCAAGCTGGTGTAGACAGCGGCAGGGAGTTCCGCATTTGCTGGGTGCAAAGATTGGGCCAAACGGATGAAATGTGCCCCAAACACCAAGCTCAACAAGGGACTCAACACAACCCTATTCTCTCTCTTTTCACTTTCCTACCCAGCCCCAACTTTGTAACAAATCCCCAAATAAAGATTAATGAAATTGCAACTTTTGGCTCTCTAGCTTGATACTTTGTGTCTCTTCTTGCCTGAAACTATCCCAGTGCATGAAACTAACCTTTTCCAGGCTGCGGAAGACTGCAGGCCTGCCCGGAATTCCTTCCTGGCATTCTGGGGAGGCCAAATCTGCACTCCGCCAAACCGCGGATACTGAGTCTCCCCTTTGGGGCCCCAGTATCCGCGAGATGGCGGATCACCTCCATTTTGATTTTTCCTAGCTTGATTCTAACACTATCTGCTCCAGCATGTTTTTCCCTGCCTTTTTTCTGCATGATATTTCTAACACAGTACACAGTGGGGAGCCCTGTACTATACGAATGGCTTTTAACTAAAACCAATTGAAATTCCACAGGTGTCTCTCAATATTTACCTACCTTGCAGTAAAAATATAGCAATGATCAATGAAATATTTGTGGCCCTTTGAGAAATCCGAAATCTGCTGGGGGGGGGGGTGCATACTGCATCAGATGATGCCATTACATACTTAGGCGATCCCTCAGACGAGGATTGTCATCCAAGATCGGCATTCTGGTGGCGGGTCTGTAGTTGACTACGGAGCCCTATTCTTGATCTGTATCTTCTCCCGTAGTGAGGACATCAGTTTCCAGGTGGAAGGCGGTCCCGGTCGGGGTTGGCTTGACATGCCTTCCTCTTATCATGTTTCTCTCTTTCACCCTCAATTTGTGCCTCTTCAAATTCTGCAGCACTGCTGGTCACAGCTGACCTCCAGCTGGAGCGCTCAAGGGCCAGGGCTTCCTGTTGCAAACCAAAGCAGGAAACTGGACCCTCGGACAACCATCCACCACACTTCAGGAAAACAATCCTTTTTTATTGATGAAAGATGAATACAAAATAGAGGAAAAATGCAAAGGTAAAAAGTCACAGTAAAAATCAGCAACAAGAAATGTCCATAAACAAGATCATAAAACCCACAGCAAAACTGCTGAATCCTGGAACCTGTTAGTAATCCACTAACCATACTTGGAACAACTAGAAAACCTCCGAGGAACAAGGCCACTTGAATCAGGAGACCTGCAAAAGCTTGCACATGAATCTGGAACGATGCCTGGTCTGAAGCTGCATTCAGGCCAGGCATACTTAAGGCCGAGAAATCTATTGCAAGACATGCCTGAAGTTTTTGTTTGCATTTCTCTCAATCTGGCTGACCTACGTAAACTTTGTGCTTCTCCCCGGCTCTGCCAAATCTGCCCCCACCTATCCTCATTAGGCAGACCAGGTGTCAGATTCTCTGGAGAACTAAGGCTGGGAGGAAAAGGGAGTGAAACTTCTCCGCTCGGCTCGGAATGCATGTTCTCATGGGAATTTTGACTTTCACTTTCCAAGGCTGTAGGATTTTCACTACTCAAACCATCATAATCTAAATTGGCCTCAGAATTCACATTGACATCTACATTGGCATCAGGGAATACAATCAGAGAATCAGGTTCAAGTTCAAGTTCAGGTTCACACACAGGCTGAACCCCAACACTTCCCAGTTCTCAGTGTCTATGCCAGAGTTCTTAAGGTTGGCTTTGAGCCCATCTTTCAATCTCTTTTCCTGTCCATCAACATTCCGTTAATTCGTAATTCGTTAATAATTCGTTAATTTTTTCAATTACAAAACGATAACGAACCATTCTGGAGCAATTTTAAAAAAAACGAATTTTTAAATACGTTTCGCAAATGCTTCGGATTTCGATATTGTATTCGTTTCGTTATTGTTTTGAGGTCGTTTCGTTATTATTTCCGCATGTCTGGGGCCAGTTTTATGGTTTAATTAGTGAAAAAAAATTATAATATCACACCAACAGTCAACAACAGAGGGAGAGGAAAGCTTCAGAAGGTTTTGGAGGTTTTTTAGCGTATTTCGCGGTCGCGTCCGCCATTAACGAATCGATTCGTTATTGTTTCGGAAATCGATTCGTTAATTTTTTACCATTTACGAAATTTCGTAAATATCGACTTTTTAAAAGGAAAATTTTGTAATTATTTTAAATATCGAAACAAAAAAAACCCCAAATACAAATCGATTTTAGAAACAAATTTTTCCGTTGTTACCCAGGCCTACTCTTTTCCTGTCCATCAACATTCCGTTTTCCATTCTTGAGTTCAGAATAGAGCAACTGCTTTGGGAGACGGTGATCGGGCATTTGGATGACATGGCCGGTCTGGTGGAGTTTGGGGAAAATAGACCTTGTCATTTGGGAGTTGTAGTTGTTGGGATTTATAGTTCACCTACAATCAAAGAGCATTCTGAACTCGACCAACAATAGAATTGGGTCAAACTTCCCACACAGAATCCCAATGACCACCAGAAAATACTATGTTTTCTGATGGTCTTTGGCGACCCCTTTGACACCCCTCACGACCCCCTCAGGGGTCCTGACCCCCAGATTGAGAAACACTGCTATAGGGTCTTGCTGAGGGAGTGTGCTTTGAAGAGTTATTTCCTGTTTAATTGTGTGGTACTTAATTTAGAAGTAGTTCTTCTACTCCAGAAACTTCATTTTTGTGGCTGAGGGTAGTACTATTACTATTTGCAATTTTCCTTAATTAAAATATGCCATTTTGAACCTTACATTGTACAGACCGCAACCAAGTTTTTGCAGTTTAATAAACTTTTCCCATGTGTTTACAGTCGAACCAATTAGGAAATGACATTGATAACCCAGGAACAAAAATCTTGTTAACATAGTGTAATAATCTTGCAAGTGTTTGAATGCATTGTCAAGGCTTACTAGAAGACGAGACCTTGAACAGTTGGCATGTTGGCAGAAGAGAAAATGTAAAAAGGAATAAGACAACTTTTAGAAGATAGGACTTTCAATTGGTACAAATATTCGTGTCCATATGGATATTACTTACTTAGGCGATCCCTTGTTGTCCGAGTAGAATAGTCTTCCAGGATCAGTGTTCTGGTGTGTCCGTAGGTGACTGTGGAGCCCTATTCTTGACCTGCATCTTCTCCCACAGTGAGGGCATCGGTTTCCAGGTGGAAGGCGGTCCTGGTCAGGGTTGGCTTGATGCGCCTTCCTCTTGGCACATTTCTCTTTCACCCTCCATTCGTGCCTCTTCAAATTCTGCAGCACTGCTGGTCACAGCTGACCTCCAGCACTGGAGCGCTCAAGGGCCAGGGCTTCCCAGTTCTCAGTGTCTATGCCAGAGTTTTTAAGGTTGGCTTTGAGCCCATCTTTCAATCTCTTTTCCTGCCCACCAACATTCCATTTTCCATTCTTGAGTTCGGAGTAGAGCAACTGCTTTGGGAGACGGTGGGCATCCGGACAACGTGGCCGGTCCAGCGGAGTTAATGGTGGAGGACCATCACTTCAGTACTGGTGGTCTTTGCTTCTTCCAGCACGCTAACATTTGTCCGCTTGTCTTCCCAAGAGATTTGCAGAATTTTCCAGAGGCAGCGCTGATGGAATCGTTCCAAAAGTTGCATGTGACGTCTGTAGACAGTCCACGTCCCACAGATGTATAGCAGGGTTGGGAGGACAATCGCTTTATCAACAAGCACCTTGGTCTCCCTACGGATGTCCCGGTCCTCAAACACTCTCTGCTTCATTGGAAAAATGCTGCACTCGCAGAGCTCAGGCGGTGTTGTATTTCAGTGTCAATGTTGACTTTTGTGGAGAGGTGGCTGCCAAGGGAGCGGAAATAGTCAACATTTTCTAATTTTACACCATTAAGCTGTATTTCTGGCATTGGAGAAGGATTGGCTGGTGACTTCTGGAAGAGCACTTTGGTTTTCTTGATGTTCAATGGCAGGCCGAGCTTATTGTATGCTTCTGCGAAGGTGTTTAGAGTGATAAGAACTGTGACCTCACAACCTCTGAGGATGCCTGCCATAAATGCAGGCAAAATGTCAGGAGAGAATGCTTCCATAATGCCAAAACTTCAAAACTCAAAATTCCCTAAGAACATGACTCCAAAACACCCTCTCTTCTCTTCCCTTGAGAAAAAGAGGCAAGTGAACAGACTGCTCCCTTGCAAATTGCCACTCTCCAAACACGCCATCTCTTTCCATACAACATGGTGGGTGGGCCAGATTCCTCCTGTCTGCTACACTTGAGAATTATTAGACTGAGTCTTTTATAGGAATAGTCTGCTGATGTTGTACTACTACTACTACCACTACTACTGCTACTAAACCTTTATTTATACCCCGCCACCGGTGCGCCTTACAAGAGGCCGAGCCCAAATACATCAGTAAAAACAGCAACAACAGCAATACAGACAATAAATAATCTCATAAACAAAGCAATAAACAGTAACAATAACACCACGTCGCATTAAAAACCTATGGCAGGGCCAAATGTAATAATTAATTTTTTAAAAAATCCTGGGCATGACAAGATGGCATATAAATAGGATGGGTATTTGGAGAGAGATGGAGCGAGCAGACAATCCTAGATCATTAGTAAAGTGCGATTAGGGACATGTTGCTTAGGGTTTCCTTATTCTGGGAAGGCACAATAGAACATCCACGTATTCAAGCTCCTTCTAAAGACTGTCAATGTTGGGGCCTTCCTGATGTCCTTGGGGAGCGAGTTCCAGAGTCGAGGGGCCACCACCAAGAAGGCCCTGTCCCTCGTCCCCACCAATCGCACTTGCGATGGAGGTGGGATTGTGAGTAGGGCCTCTCCAGATGAACGAAGAGGTCGTGTGGGTTCATATACAGAAATGCGGTCATGCAGGTAGGTTTAGGACTTTGTAGGTGAGCACCTGTACCTTGAATTGGGCCCGGAAAATGAACAGCAGCCAGTGGAGCTCCTTGAACAGGAGGGTTGACCTCTCCCTGTAAGGAGCACCAGTTAACAACCTGGCCGCCGCCCGTTGAACCAACTGAAATTTCCGGGCTGTTTTCAAGGGCAGCCCCACATAGAGTGTATTGCAGGAGTCTAGTCTAGGGGTGACTAAGGCATGGACCACCCTGGCCAGATCTGCCTTCACGAGGTACGGTCGCAGTTGGCACACGAGTCTTAGTTTTGCAAAGGCCCTCCCGGCCACCGCCGATACCTGAACTTCAAGCGTAAGTGATGAGTCCAGGAGGACAACCAAAACCAAGATATGTGTTTGGGACAAAGAACTCTTCATGGGAGGCCGCATGAGCCATCAGTTGTCATGACTGTTTCCTACTGTCGCCTGGTTCTTGTGCCTTTACTGCTGGTTGTTTCTTGCCATGCAGGACAAAAGGGAGCTCATCTCCCACTGTCAGCCTCTCGTTCCGTCCAAAATATGCAGTGATTGAATGTACAGATGTTTTCAAATCACATTTCAGCATGTTGTCTAATTTTACGGCATGCCATTACAGTAATGACCCCAATGAAAACGGAAGAAGAAGTGGTTTTGGCATTTGAAATCAATGAGTCATTAAATAGGGGGCTGTAATTTGGGAAAGGAATTTGGAATATCTAATTGGCTTTGTGGCCAGTTGCCACTTCCCGGCTCCCTTCCAAATGACGAATTTGTGTGCTGCTATTTGTATGGGATTTGCACTGGATGGTCCCCCATTTCTGACTCTGAAATAGGTGTAGGAGTCCCCGGTGATGCAGTGGGTTAAATTGCTGAGCTGCTGAACTTGCTGACCAAAAGTTCACCAGTTCAAAACCAGGGAGCAGGGTGAGCCCCCACTGTTAGCTCCAGCTTCTTCCAATCTAGCAGTTTGAAAACATGCAAATGTGAGTAGATCAATAGCTACCACTCCAGCAGGAAGGTAACAGCACTCCATGTAGTCACGCCCGCCGCATGACCTTGGAGGTGTCTATGGTCAACCCTGGCTCTTCAGCTTAGAAGTGGAGATGAGTACCAACCTCCAGAGTTGGACACGACTGGACTTCATGTCATGTCCTGAGTTTGCCCTTCAAAAACAGCCTTTAGACAAGGTTGTAAGTAAAAGAAAAATGCTTTACTTCAGCAAACACAAAGGATAAGCAAATGCAATTGAAAAGTGCAAAAGAAAGCACAAATTAAGGTCTCTTACAAAGTCCCAAATAAAACACCAGTCTTCCATCAGACAACAGGCAATGAACTAAGTCCTTAGCAGCAGACACAAAGTAGATTCCATTGTAGTGGAAACACCAGTATCAGGCAAAAGCTGACTACTCCTGCCTCTGATTTATAGCCCTGAATTCCTCAGCAGGCGGTACTAGGGCATCTCCCAATTAGCTCAGCGTTTTTAGCAGATATTCTGGTTGAACGCCGTCTGTGCTCTGTCTCTTTTCATCTCTCTAGAAAGGTGGGCACTTTCAAACCCTCACCGTCTGATTCTTCTTCTCCCTCCAATTTCTGAGCACTTCCCTGCTCCCCTTCCTCTTTCAAAGATGAGGAATCCCCAACATGTCAAGGGAAACCTTTACCTTTAGCTAAGTTTAAGACATCCTGTGATTATTCTGCATGTTTCTTTCAGTGCTATATTTTACAACTTCTTTCAACCTTTTATGACTTTGAGTATTTGGACTCCTGCCTTTGTGGAATTTGGACTGGCTGAGACCTTGCCCTTAGTTTCTCACACATTTTCAAATCATTGTCGAAGGCTTTCATGACTGGAATCACTGGGTTGCTGTAAGGTTTTTGGGTTGTATGGCCACGTTCCAGAAGCATTCCCAAGTAACATTTCGCCTGCATCTATGGCAGACATCCTGAGGTTGTGAGATGCATGTGAAACATCAGGAGAGAATGCTTCTGGAACATGGCCATACAACCTGAAAAACTTACAGCAACCATTTTTTCAAATTGTGGATTTATTTTGACATAGTCCAATAGGAAGGCAACTGAAACAAAACTGTCACTTTCACATTAGTTGGTGGTGTAAGGGAAGCAGTGTGTGACTTTGAATTGTATTAATTACTAGCTGTCCCCTGCCAGGCGTTGCTGTGGCCCAGTCTGGTGATCTGGAAAATAAAGTAATGAGAAATTGTTGGTTTCTAATATATGTAATTTCTTTCTTCTTGTGGGTAAACAGTATTTCTTGCTGTTTCTTTGTCAGTGTTGATGTGGAGAGTGTCTGGTTTGCCCACCCTGGAACATGCAACATATTATTGTCCTTCTTTAAGGGTCTCTTTCAAATCTATGATACTATATCTCTCTCTCTGTGTGAATCTATCTCTATCTATCTATCTATCTATCTATCTATCTATCTATCTATTAGGCCTGTGCGGTTTCGTTCGTTAATTCGTTATTAATTCGTTATTTTTGGCATTTTTGAAGCGATATCAAAACACATTTCCAAACCCGGAAGGGTTTTAAAATATCGAACCGGCAGCCCCCATAGATTTAACGAGCTTCCGCTCGTTTCGTTAATGGGGTGGAGGCTGCTGGAGTGCTGGTGCCTGGGAGCCAATCCTGCGCTCCCAAGCAGTGCACCGTGGGTCCGTGGCTGTTTGTTTTTGATTGGCCGGCGAGCCCTTTCAAAGCGGCTCCGCGCGGCGCGGCCGTAGCTCATTGCTGCAGAGGGCGAGGGAGTTTGCATTGGGTTGGCTTGGCTAATGGCTAGCAACTGGATTGGATTCATTCCTTGCTGCTGTGAGTGCTGCTTGCTTCATTTGCTGTCTCCTGCCTGTGTTTGGTCCACATTTGGGCCATTTTTTGGTTAATTTTCCATTTAAAATATTTTTTAATATTATTTTTTATATTATTTTTTAATATTCTTTAAAAAAATACAAAAAATATTCCAAAAAAAGAAAATACTCTTCTGTTGGTGTTTGCTCTCACTTGCCCTGTCTCGTGGCTGTGTTTGGTCCACATGGGCCATTTTTTGGTTAATTTTCCATTTTAAAATATTTTTTAATATTATTTTAATATTATTCTTAAAAAATACAAAAAATATTCTAAAATTCGTTAATATTTACAAAATTTCGTAAATACCAAAACTTTTTTGGGGAAAGTTTTGTAATTATTTTAAATATCGAAACAAAAAAACACCCCAATTACAAATCGATTTTAGAAACAAATTTTTTCTTGATCAAACAGGCCTACTATCTATGGCTGCATGGCTCTTTGTCAGAAGGACTTTGATTACGTTTTCTTGCCCTGATGAAGAGAGTTGGACTGGATGGCCTTAAGTATTTTCTGTTGGTCATGGGGGTTCTGTGTGGGAAGTTTGGCCCAATTCTGTTGTTCGTGGGGTTCAGAATGTTCTTTGATTGTAGGTGAACTGTGAGTCCCAGTGACTACAACTCCCAAATGTCAAGGTCTATTTTCCCCAAACTCTATCTGTGTTCATATTTGTCAGGATTAATTTAGATATATGTGTGTTTTAAACGTGTTTCTATGTCATTTCAAGATGGAGTTTACTGTGTGTTAGAAATTGCTATGCAGAATGTCCATGAGGCTGTGATTAAGTAACCTTGAGAGAAATGAGATAATGTATGCTCTAGCTAGGAACAGAAGGGAATCACCCGTCTCAGCCAGAGAGAAGAGAGATAAGGAGATGTGCACAGAGACTTTCCGTTTTCCACTAGTTCCTGTTTGTAGCTCGCTGTGTTAAGACGTGTGTTTGATGTACTTAGTAAAAGTTTATTTTGTAACTGAAAGCCTGCCGAGTCCTTATTTTGTACATCACAGTGTCTGCTGATCTAGCAATCCTTCTGCTGCACACCCCCCAAACTCTGACAATATTTGGGCATATTGAGTGCTTGTGCCAAGTTTGGTCCAGATCCATAATTGTTTGAGTCCACAGTGCTCTCTGGATGTAGGTGAACTACAACTCCCAAACTCAAGGTCAATGCCCACCAATCCATTCCAATATTTTCTGTTGGTCATGGGAGTTCTGTGTGCTAAGTTTGGTTGAATTCCATCATTGGTGGAGTTCAGAATGCTCTTTGATTGTAGGTGTGTTGGAGAATCCCGCCGGTATTCCCAAATCTTACCAACAACCGGGTCCGTGGCTAAGCCGCTTTGGATGAAGCAGAGACCAAACAAGGTAGGGCAAAACGTGGTTTATTCATATTTCACAATAGGAAGACGGACAATCAGCATAACACACAGTATGCCAGTACAAAATTGTCCGCCCCGACCTGGGACGAACGTCCAATTTATATACTCTACTTGTTGACAGCTTTCAGAGTTCCCCTTTTCCCTTATTTGGCATAGCATTAAGCAAACATTTCCTTTAGCATAAACAACTATTTTCTTTAGCATAAACAATCCCATAGCATAACACGTCCCTTGTACCCTTGTGGTCGACCCTGTGGTCAATTGTTGTTCCAAGAGGCCCAAAGGGTAACCGTTATCTTGTGGTCGGCCAGTTCCAGGCAACTTATGCAGCCTACATGTCTGAAACACCCTAGAAACCCCTAAATATGGCTTATGTCTCCCTCAGGTGAACTATAAATCCCAGCAACTACAACTCCCAAAGGACAAAATCATATTTTTTGAGTGCTGGTCACTCCTTGTGTTGTGAGATGTTTTGTTGCCAAATTTGGTGTGATTTCATTCATTGGTTCTTTCGTTTTTAAGGTACTCATTATACACAGAGCATTTTTAGTTAGATAGATAGATAGATAGATAGATAGATAGATACTAGATAGATAGATAGATAGATAGATAGATAGATAGATAGATAGATAGATAGTAGGCCTGGGTAACAACGGAAAAAATTGTTTCTAAACTCGTTTCGTTTTTAGGGGGTCCATTGCGTTTCGTTTTTTAAAAGAATTCCGAATTTTTCTTTTAAAAAATTTCGTTATTTACGAAATTTCGTAAATTTCGTATTGATTCGTTAATGGCGGACGCGATTGCGCAATACACTAAAAAAAACCTCCAAATGGGACAGGGGGAACTTCTGAAGCTTCCCTCTCCTTCTGTTGTTGACTGTTGTGATAATTTATTTTTTTATCACTGATCAAACAAACAACAACTATAAAACTTGCACCAGACATACGGAAATAATAACGAAACAATTTCGAAACAATTTTGAAACGATTTTGAAACGATTTCGAACCAATTATGAACCAATTACGAAATAAATTGAAAAATTCGTTTCGATTTTTAGTTGCTCCTGCATGGCTCAATATCGGATCGTAAGCTAATTTAAATACGAATCAATAACGAATTACGAAATTAACGAACGAAACCGCCCAGCCCTAATAGATAGATAGATAGATAGATAGATAGATAGATAGATGATTGTGCTGGTTTGGTGTAAGATCCTTGTTTGATGGATCTAGATGCTGCCAGATTGAGTTGATGATACCAGCGTAATGGAGGCAGATGCCTGAAATGAGGGGTTATTTTTAGGCCTGGGCGGTTTCGTTCGTTAATTTTGTAATTCGTTAAATATTCGTTAATTTTAGCAATTACAAAACGATTACAAAACTTATTTTTAAACCCGGAAGTGTTTTTAAATATCGAAACGGCATGCGCCAAAAAAATTTGTATTTCCGTCCATTTCGGAAATACGTAAGATGGCTTGGCTAGATGCTTGCTGGGAGCTCTCCTCTCTCTCCTCTCCTTAGCCAGTCAGAGCCTGAAAGAGGAGGAGGAGGAGGAGGAGAGGGCGGGGAAGGCGCCGGCTGAGCAAGCGAGCGAGAGGGCGAGCGACCCTCAGCGGGAAGGCGGCCCGTCCCTCCTTCCTCACCTTTGCGGTGGGTGTGCTTCGTTCTCCCAATTCCGCACTGAAACCTTAGCAGAGGGCTGGGCTAGATGGCCTTTGGGGAGCCCTTCTCCCAATTTCGCATTGCTTCGGAGGAGCCGGGCCCGACTCGGCGGCAGCGCTTGAGGGCCCGCCAGAGTGAGTGCCTGCCTTCCCTCCTTAATAATAATTTCTCCTCCCTATTCTACTAAATTAATAATTAAATTAAAAAATATTGAAAAAATATTGAAAAAATATTGAAAAAATATTGAAAAAATATTGAAAAAAAAGGGCGCCATCTTTACAAAATGTTTTGTAAATATTAACGAAATTTCGTAAATACCGAACTTTTTTAAGGGAAAATTTTGTAATTATTTTAAATATCGAAACAAAAAAAAACCCCAAATACAAATCGATTTTAGAAACAAATTTTTGCGTTGTTACCCAGGCCTAGTTATTTTCCTTGGGTACAGAAAATTGTGTATTCTGTGGAACGTTTCTCTATATTCATACCAGATTGAGCGTTCTTGCTTCTCTCTGCCCACAGCGTAATGGTGCTTCTTATTATACTTATTATATTATTATATTCTTATTATATTATTATTCCCGTACCTTGGGAAGTCTGACTTGGCCACGGTAGTCCACGCCCTGGTTACATCCCGTTTAGACTACTGCAACGCTCTCTACGTGGGGTTGCCTTTGAAGACGGCTCGGAAGCTCCAATTAGTCCAACGGTCGGCAGCCATGATACTAACTGGAGCGGAGCGCAGGGAGCACACAACTCCTCTGCTGCACCAGCTCCACTGGCTGCCGATTTGCTACCGGGCTCAATTCAAAGTGCTGGCGTTGGCCTTTAAAGCCCTAAACGGTTCTGGCCCAACCTACCTATCCGAACGTATCTCGGCCTATCAGCCCACCAGGACCCTAAGATATTCTGGGGAGGCCTTGCTCTCTATCCCGCCTGCTTCACAGGTGCGGCTGGCGGGGACGAGAGACAGGGCCTTTTCTGTGGTGGCCCCTCGGCTCTGGAACGCCCTTCCCATGGAGGTAAGATCAGCCTCCTCGCTGATGGTATTCCGAAAAAGACTAAAAACTTGGATGTTTGAACGGGCATTCGGTTAAACAGTGCAATCAATGTGAATGATTACAGGAATTGGAAAATCGGACGACGAATTGGATCATGATTTTAGTTATGAGTTGTATCGGGTTGTGATTTACGTGTAATATTGTGTATTATGTTTTTTATGGTTTTAATTGTATACTGTGTACTGTATATTTTGTTGTAAACCGCGTTGAGTCGCCAGTTAGGCTGAGAAACGGCGGTATACAAGGACAGTAAATAAAATAAATAAATAAATAAAATTATTTTCTTTCTTTCTCCTCCAACATGGGTTCAGCTGGCCCTGAAGTCTCCCGGACTTCCCAGTGGGATTGAGAAAGGCATTTCCCGCCTTAAGCCATTTCATTGTCACGACAGGTTTTGCTGATATTCACTGTAAATTCCTCTTCTGTTAATTCAATCAGGAGCGCTGGAAAAGAATGACTGCCTCTGGCGTGATCTTACAGTAGCCTCTAATACCAATTTAAGTCATCTCAGGCTGGGAGAAGAAAGTGACTACTGACACGCAGGCTCTCCTCCCGCTGTCGTCTTTGCATTGATTAAACTGCTCTCTTAAACCCCAAATGCAAGGTCAATTCTGCAGCTCTTACGAGTTTAAACTGCTGTCTCATCCAACTGCTTGTGGCAGGCTCTCTATGGCTGCCATGCTTGCCCTTTCTGTAGCTTCAACACCCTTCAGAAGGCACAAAAAGCCATGTTCGATCAAGCCAAGGGACTCTCTAGTTCAGTGGTTCTCATCCTTCCTAATGCCGCAACCCCTTAATATTAGGGCTGGGCGGTTTCGTTTCGTTAATTCGTAATTCGTTAATAATTCGTTAATTTTTTAAATTACAAAACGATAACGAACCATTCTGGAGCAATTTTTTTTAAAAAACGAATTTTTAAACACGTTTTGTAAATGCTTCGTATTTCGTTATTGTATTCGTTTCGTTATTGTTCTGAGGTCGTTTCGTTATTATTTCCGCATGTCTGGGGCAAGTTTTTTGTTTAATTAGTGAAAAAAAATTATAATATCACACCAACAGTCAACAACAGAGGGAGAGAGAAGCTTCAGAAGTTTTTGGAGGTTTTTTAGCGTATTTCGCGGTCGCGTCCGCCATTAACGAATCGATTCGTTATGGTTTCGGAAATCGATTTGTTAATGTTTTGTAACTTTTTTTTCACATTTACGAAATTTTGTAAATATCTAACTTTTTAAAAGGAAAATTTTGTAATTATTTTAAATAACGAAACGCAAAAAAACCCCCAAAACGAATCGATTTTAGAAACAAATTTTTCCGTTGTTACCCAGGCCTACTTAATATTTATTATCTATTTATTTATTTATTTATTAACTATATTTCTATACCGCTTTTCTCACCCCTGGGGGGACTCAAAGTGGTTTACAACATAATAAATGGCACATATTTATTTATTTATTTATTTATTTGCTAGCTGTACCCGCCAAGCGTTGCTATGGCCAACCTTCCCTCTTTCTCTTCTTCTTTCCCTCCTTCCTTCACTCCCTCTTTCCTTCCTTCCTTCTCCTTCTCCTCTTCCTTCTCTATCTCTTTCCTTCCTTCCCCCTTTTTCTTTCTCTTCTGCTCTCTTTTCTTCCTTCTCTCTTTCCTTCTTTCCTTCCCTCCTTCTTTCTCTTTACATCTTCCCCCTTCCTTCATTCCCTCTTTCCTTCCTTCTTTCCCTTTTTTCTTTCCTTCTCTCCTTCCTTCCATCTCTAACTTTCCTTCCTTCCCCCTTTTTCTTTCCCTCCCTCTTTCTCTCATCTCTACCTCTTTCCTCCCTTCTCTCTTTGCTTCCATGCTTCCTTCTCCCTTTACTTCTTTCTTTTCCTCCTTCTTTTCTTTCTTTCTTTTCTCCCCTTCCCTCCCTCTGTCTTCTTTTTTTCTGTATTGTCATGTAGCTTTTCGTCATTTTGCTTTTTGGGCCTTTAGCGTCTTTTTGCTTTTTTGGATTTTTAAGTCCCTTCTGCTGTGTTTTTCAGTGTTTTTGTGAGTGAAGGACATACATTGGGCTGTTAGGTGTCTTGTATCCAAATTTGGTGTCAATTCCCCCAGTGGTTTTTGAATTCTGTTAATCCCACAAACGAACATTATATTTTTATTTATTTATTTATTTAGAACATTTTTACCCCACACTTCTCAACCCCTGGGGTGACTCACCTTGGAGCTTGAGATCGTCTGGGGAGGCCCTGCTCTTGGCCCTGCCTTTGTCTCAAACATGCTTGGTTGGAGTGAGGGACAGGGCCTTCTCGGTAGTGGCCCCCCGCCTGTAGAATTTGCTCCCCGGGGAAATTAGGTCATTGTCATCCCTCCTCACCTTTAGAAAAAAGGTTAAAACATGGCTGTGGGACCAGGTCTTGGGGCAATCAGGTTAAAGGACAATTGAT
>NW_026844478.1:37650824-37667308 GCF_025583915.1 Anolis sagrei ordinatus | reverse complement strand
CTATATGGCCATGGTCTAGAGGGATTCTCTCCTGACGTTTCGCCTGCATCTATGGCAAGCATCCTCAGAGGTTATGAGGTAATAATAATAATAATAATAATAATTCATAGAATCATAGAATCAAAGAGTTGGAAGAGATCTCATGGGCCATCCAGTCCAACCCCCTGCCAAGAAGCAGGAATATTGCATTCAAATCACTCCTGACAGATGGCCAACCAGCCTCTGAACATGAGGATTCCATCTAGAGCAGTGTTTCTCAACCTGGGGGTCGGGACCTCTGAGGGGGTCATGAGAAGGTGTCCGAGGGGTCGCCAAAGACCGTCAGAAAAAACAGTATTTTCTCTTGGTTATCTGGGTTACATGTGGAAAGATGGGTCCAATTCTATCATTGGTGGTGTTCAGAATGCTCTTTGATTGTAGGTGAACTATTAATCCCAGCAAATCCCAAATGCCAAGGTCTATATACCCCAAACTCCACTAGCGCTCCATGCGGTCATGCTGGCCACATGACCTTGGAGGTGTCTACGGACAACGCTGGCTCTTCGGCTTAGAAATGGAGATGAGCACCACACCCCAGAGTCAGACAGGACTGGACTTAATGTCAGGGGACTATCTTTTTTACCACTAGTGTTCACATTTGGGCTTATTGAGTATTTGTGCCTAATTTGGTCCTGATCCATCATTGTTTGAGTCCACAGATGTAGGCGAACTACAACTCCCAAACTCAAGATCCTGCTAATATTTTATGTTGGTCATGGGAGTCCTGTGTGCCAAAATTGGTTCAGTTCCATCATTGGTGGAGATCAGAATGCTCTTTGATTGTAGGTGAACTATAAATCCCAGCAAGTACAACTCTCAAATGATAAAACCAGTCCCTCCCCCAAACCCACTAGTATCCAAATTTGGGCATATTGGGTATTTGTGCCAAATTTGGTCCAGTGAATGAAAATACATCCTGCATATCGGATATTTACATTAGGATTCATAACAGTAGCAAAATTATTTATTATTATTATTATTATTATTTACTATTCTTGTATACCGCTGTATCTCAAGCCCGAGGGCGACTCACAGCGGTTTCCAAACAGCAAAGACAATAAAAACAGCAATAATTAATATACAATAACAGTTAAATTACACATTTCCATTAATAACTAATAAGCAATCATCAATACACAGTTATCACAAATCCCATCCCCGATCGCCTCATCATCCAAGCGTGATCCAAATTCGTCGTCCATTGTTCCGTTCCTATGTTCACATTACCAAAATTGCACTGAATTACTCAAACGCCTGCACAAACATCCAGGTCTTCAACTTTCTACGGAATGTCATGAGAGATGGTGCCAGCCTAACGTCTACAGGAAGGGCGTTCCACAGCCGAGGAGCCACCACCGAGAAGGCCCTATCTCTCGTCCCCGCCAACCGTGCTTGGGAGGCTGGCGGGATCGAGAGCAGGGCCTCCCCGGAAGATCTCAAAGTCCGGGTGGGTTCATAGGCCGAGATGCGGTCAGATAGGTATCTTGGGCCGGAACCGTTTAGGGCTTTATAGGCCAATACCAACACCTTGAATTGGGCCCGGTAGCAAATCGGCAGCCAGTGGAGCTGGTGCAACAGGGGGGTTGTGTGCTCCCTGCGCTCCGCTCCTGTTAGAATCATGGCTGCCGTGCGTTGGACTAATTGCAGCTTCCGGGCCGTCTTCAGGGGCAGCCCCACGTAGAGAGCGTTGCAGTAGTCTACATTTATGAAGTAACAATGAAATAATGAAATAATAATGAAAATAATTTTATGGTTGGGGGTCACCACAACATGAGGAACTGTATTAAGGGGTCGCAACATTAGGAAGGTTGAGAACCACTGACCTAGGTTATATTATCTATATATATAAAAATGCTCATGTCGTCGTGAGTGGCTTAAAAACAAAAGAACCGCTGGGCCAATTCCCACCAAATTTGGCAACAAAACTCCTTACCACACAAGGTGTGACCAACAATAATGAAAAATAACAAAAAACCAAAAAGAACTTATAAGTCCTTAATAAAAGGAGAACCCATGTATTTATTTTATTTATTTGCTTTATTTCTATACCGCTTTTCTCAGCCCGTTAGGCGACTCAAAGCGGTTTACATAATACAGGTTATCACAACAGTATCATAGGCAATTAAAACACATTATACATAACAGACAAAATCAAAAAACAATCATTATCATATCATAACGCCTCAACAGCAAATCAGAATCCGTTCTCATAATCCTTGTACCACTTTCCTATGTTCGATTGTACCGTCTTCCTGTATTCAGTTGCACTGTTTAGCCAAACGCTTGTTCGTAAAGCCAAGTCTTAACCTTCCTCTGGAACGCCAACAGCGAAACAGGTAGGGCATTCCACAGCCGGGGGGCCACCACCGAGAAGGCCCTGTCCCTCGTCCCCACCAAACGCACCTGTGATGCAGGCGGGATCGAGAGCAGGGCCTCCCCAGACGATCTTAATGTCCTAGTCGGTTCATAGGTGGAGATGCGTTCGGAGAGGTAAGTAGGGCCGGAACCGTTTAGGGCTTTATAGGCTAACGCCAGCACCTTGAATTGTGCCCGGTAGCAGATTGGCAGCCAGTGGAGCTGGCTCAACAGAGGAGTGGTATGCTCCCTGAGTGCCGCTCCCGTTAGCAACCTGGCTCGCCGCGCGCTGGACCATCTGGAGCTGTGGGGGGGGGGGGGTGCACGTGCGTGTAACAGAGCTGCTGCCTTTGAAGACTGTTCGGAAACTTCAATTAGTCCAGCGGGCGGCAGCCAGATTACTCACTGGAGCGTCATACAGGGAGCATACCACCCCTCTGTTATGTCAGCTCCACTGGCTGCCGATCCAGTTCCGAGCACAATTCAAACTGCTGGTTTTGACCTACAAAACCCTATATGGCTCCGGCCCAGCGTACCTGTCTGAACGCATCTCCTTCTACGTCCCGCCTCGGAGTTTAAGATCTTCTGGGGAGGCCCTGCTCTTGGCCCCACCTCTATCACAAGTGAGATTGGTGGGGACGAGGAGCAGGGCCTTCTCGGTGGTGGCCCCTCGCCTGTGGAATTCACTTCCCGGGGAAATCAGATCATCGACATCCCTCCTCTCTTTTAGAAGGAAACTAAAAACATGGATGTGGGACCAGGCCTTTGGGTAATCTGGCAGATAGACAAAGGACAATGACGACTAGAATTGATAGGATTTGACAATGTGGAATGAATTTATGGATTCTGAGCTGGCGAACGTTGAACATTAGATTGGTTTTATTGATTGTGATATATAATTTGATTGTTTTAATTGTTTTATAATTGCTTTTGATACATGTTTTGTTTTATTGTTTGTTGTTGGCATCGAATTGTGCCTTTGGTAAGCCGCCCTGAGTCCCCCCTCGGGAGTTGAGAAGGGCGGGGTAGAAATGCACGAAATAAATAAATAAATGGTTGTTGTTGTTCATTCGTTCAGTCGTCTCCGACTCTTCGTGACCTCATGGACCAGCCCACGCCAGAGCTCCCTGTCGGCCGTTACCACCCCCAGCTCCCTCAAGGTCAGTCCAGTCACTTCAAGGATGCCATCCATCCATCTTGCCCTTGGTCAGCCCCACTTCCTTTTTCCTTCCACTTTCCCCAGCATAATTGTCTTCTCTAGGCTTTGCTGTCTCCTCATGATGTGGCCAAAGTACTTCAACTTTGTCTCTAGTATCCTTCCCTCCAGTGAGCAGTCGGGCTTTATTTCCTGGAGGATGGACTGGTTGGATCTTCTCTCAGTCCAAGGCACTCTCAGCACTTTCCTCCAACACCACAGCTCAAAAGCATCTCTCTTCCTTCGCTCAGCCTTCCCTAAGGTCCAGCTCTCACATCCGTAGGTTACTACAGGGAATACCATGGCTTTGACTAGGCGGATCTTTGTTGCCATTCTGATGTCTCTACTCTTTACTATTTTATCGAGATTGGACATTGCTCTCCTCCCAAGAAGTAAGTGTCTTCTGATTTCCTGGCTACAGTCTGCATCTGCAGTAATCTTTGCACCTAGAAAAATAAATGGTAGCGGGGTATAAATAAAGTGTTATTATTATTACCATTAATGAGACGGTGTAGTCTGATGGAGTGAAAAAAAAATGAATTCCTCCTTTTTCTTTTCTCCTCCCCACCCCCAAGCCAAATACAATGTAAGAATAAGCAGAATTAAAACGTCAATACCAGGCAAGATTCTGGAAAAGATTGTGAAGGAAGTGGTTTGCAAACACTTAGAAACAAAAGCGGTCATTGCTAGTAGTCAACATGGATTTATAAAAAACAAGTCATGCCAGACTAATCTGATCTCTTTCTTCGATAGAGCTACAAGCTGGGTAGATGCGGGGAATGATGCCGTGGATGGAGCGTACCTGGATTTCAGGAAGGCCTTCTTGGACAAGGTCCCCCATGACCTTCTGGCAAGGAAACTAGTCCAATGTGGGCGAGGCAAAACTACGGTGAGGTGGATCTGGAATTGGTTAAATGGACGAACCCAGAGGGTGATTCTCCCCAAGGCTTCCTCTTCATCCTGGAAAGAAGTGACAAGTGGAGTGCCATCAGGAGGGTTCCGTCCTGGGCCCGGTCCTGTTCAACATCTTTATTAATGACTTAGATGAAGGGCTAGAAGGCAGGATCATCAAGTTTGCAGACGACACCAAATTGGGAGGGATAGCCAATACTCCAGAGGACAGGAGCAGGATTCAAAACGATCTTGACAGATTAGAGAGATGGGCCAAAACTAACAAAATGAAGTTCAACAGTGACAAATGCAAGATACTCCACTTTGGCAGGAAAAACGAAATGCAAAGATTCAGAATGGGGGACATGCCTGGCTCGAGAGCAGTACGTGTGAAAAAGATCTTGGAGTCCTCGTGGACAACAAGTTAAACATGAGCCAACAATGTGATGTGGCGGCAAAAAAAGCCAATGGGATTTTGGCCTGCATCA
This sequence comes from Anolis sagrei ordinatus, assembly GCF_025583915.1. Lineage (NCBI taxonomy): Eukaryota > Metazoa > Chordata > Lepidosauria > Squamata > Anolidae > Anolis > Anolis sagrei. The sequence continues at coordinate 37,662,340 of NW_026844478.1, read as the reverse complement.
ATAGGAGCATAGTGTCTAGATCCAGGGAAGTAATGCTACCCCTCTATTCCGCTTTGGTTAGACCACACCTGGAATATTGTGTCCAATTCTGGGCACCACAATTCAAGAGAGCTATTGACAAGCTGGAATGTGTCCAGAGGAGGGCGACTAAAATGATCAAGGGTCTGGAGAACAAGCCCTATGAGGAGCGGCTTAAGGAGCTGGGCATGTTTAGCCTGAAGAAGAGAAGGCTGAGAGGAGATATGATAGCCATGTATAAATATGTGAGGAAGCCACAGGGAGGAGGGAGCAAGCTTGTTTTCTGCTTCCCTGGAGACTAGGATGCGGAACAATGGCTTCAAGCTACAGGAGAGGAGATTCCACCTGAACATGAGGAAGAACTTCCTAACTGTGAGAGCTGTTCAGCAGTGGAACTCTCTGCCCCAGAGTGTGGTGGAGGCTCCTTCTTTGGAGGCTTTTAAGCAGAGGCTGGATGGCCATCTGTCAGGGGTGCTTTGAATGCGATTTTCCTGCTTCTTGGCAGGGGGTTGGACTGGATGGCCCATGAGGTCTCTTCCAACTCTATGATTCTATGATTCTATGAGGGCTGACTGCTGCTGCCCACTTAGCTGTGTTAGCCATCAACAATTAGAAATCACCCAATCGCCACGTTGATGGATGCTCTTGGGTGATTCATTTTGCCTTGGCTCTCTTCCTCCCTTCCCCCAACCCCCAAATAATCTTTAAATGGAATCGTAGGGAAGTGATTGAAGATAAATGTCAGAAATGATATAATGAGCTCCTAACAAGTACGCCGCTCTATTTGCAGTGCACTCAAAAGTCTGTCGGAGCAAAATTTTCTGAAAAGCTTTGACTCGAGATTGGAATTGGCTTCCATTTTTAGCATGCTCTTAACTTTTTTTAGGAGAGAGGGAGGTAGATTTTAAATAGATAATAATGATTTTTTTTCAAAGGAGTGAATTTGTTCCATCGTAGGGACACGTGGACGTTTGCTCGCATTGCCCGACATCGGATGCTTTACTCTTTTTAGCCAGGATCATAGGACTCTGGAAGGGCAAAATCATCCCCAGGGAACTCAGCTCAAGATGTGACTATTTTCATAGAATACCACACTGCCTTCAATTGTAGATTACGCTAAAATGTGTCAATGGAGGCTGTTGGTTTCCAGGTGTTAGTGAACTACAATTCTCATCACCCTTCATAGCCTGGAATTACTTACTTTACTTAGGCCAATGTTTCTCAACCTGGCTTCAAACTACAAGAGAGGAGATTCCATCTGAACATGAGGAAGAATTTCCTGACTGTGAGATCCGTTCAGCAGTGGAACTCTCTGCCCCGGAGTGTGGTGAAGGCTCCTTCTTTAGAAGCTTTGAAACAGAGGCTGGATGGCCATCTGTCAGGGGTGATTTGAATGCAATATTCCTGCTTCTTGGCAGAATGGGGTTGGACTGGATGGCCCATGAGGTCCCTTCCAACTAGGTAATTTTCAACGGTAAGCAAACAGTATTTTGCGCCCTCCCGCCCCCCAACCAATCATTGATATATATATTTTCTGTTCGTCGTGGGAGTTCAGAATGCTCTTTGATTGTAGGTGAACTATAAATCCCAGTAACTACAACTCCCAAATGTCAAGGTCTATTTCCCCAAACTCCATCTGTGTTCATATTTGGGCATATGGAATATTTGTGCCAAATTTGGTCCAGATCCATCATTGTTTGAGTCCACAGTGCTCTCTGGATGTAGGTGAACTACAACTCCCAAACTCAAGGTCAATGCCCACCAAACCCTTCCAGTGTGTTCTGTTGGTCATGAAAGTCCTGTATGCCATGTTTGGTTCAATTCCATCATTGGTGGAGTTCAGAATGCTCTTTGATTGTAGGTGAACTATAAATCCCAGCAACTACAACTCCCAAATGACAAAATCAACTTTTTTTGAGTGAAGGACATACATTGGGTTGTTAGGTGTCTTGTGTCCAAATTTGGTGTCAATTCGTTCAGTGGTTTTTGAGTTCTGTGAATACCACAAACGAACATTACATTGTCGAAGGCTTTCATGGCCAGAATCACTGGGTTGTTGTAGGTTTTTTCGGGGTGTATATGGCCATGTTCTAGAGGCATTTTCTCCTGACGTTTTGCCTGCATCTATGGCAAGCATCCCCCAAGAGCGCCTCAAGAGCGCTCCTGGGCAAAATCAACTATACTGCAAATGCTTACTTTGCATAATGGGTTGAGCTGCCCCTGGGGGGAGGTCAAGCAGCACCCCTCCCCCCTCTCTCTGTCTCTCTCCCCCTCCCTTCCCCATAAGGGAAAGGGGGAGGGGCAGGTCAAGCAGCACCCCCCCTCTCTCTCTCCCACTCCCCTTAAAGGAGAAGGGGGAGATCAAGCAGTACCCCTCTCTCTTTCTGTCTCTCTCTCCTCCTCCCCTCCCCATAAGGGAAAGGGGGAGGGGAGATCAAGCAGCACCCACTCCCTCTCCCTCTGTGTCTCTCTCCCCCTCCCCTCTCCTCCGAGACACGCTCCCCTTTTGTTGCCCCTTCCCTTCTCCTTTGATAGGCTGGCCCCGAGCGCCCAGTGCACATGCGCGCAGGCATCCACTTGCCTGCCCACGCACCCACTCGCGCTCCACCCACCTTGCGCTCCTCTCCCCAATCCACGGGTGGGCCAAGGGGCAGAGCTGCCGCGCCGCACTTGCTCCCTTGCCTGGCCTGCTTTGGGTCCGGAGGCGTGTCTGAAGACCCCGGCGTGTGCACCAAAAGTCACTGAGGAAGAATTGTGTTGCTTTTGGGTGTTGCTGTTCACCCATCTTTAGTTTGGATTGTCCTGCAGATGCAGGGGCGGCTCGTCCATTACGCAAAGTAAGCGGTTGCAGAACACTTTTTTTGCCAGGGGCGCAGAGGCGCCTCTGTAAATGCCCCTCGACCGCCACTTGAGGAGCACCCCCTCAGCTCACAACAGCCCTAGCAGTCCGGGGGGAGCCTCAGCTTTCTTGCCTCGCTGCCGGGCGATCCTCTTCCCAAAGGGGCCGGGCCCTTGAGCCTCGCCTAGCCCCTCTCGTTCCTGCTCCACCCGGCCACCAGGTGCGCGAGCAGAGCCGGCGCTCAATCGTTCTCCGCGTTCGATCCCTTCCCCATGACCGGCTCCCTTTCCCGATCCCCCAGCGCTCCACCCGCCTCCTCTCCTCTCCCCAATCCGCGGGTGGGCCAAGGGGCGGAGCCGCCGCGCCTGGCCCGCTTCGGGTCCGGAGGCGTGTCTGAAGACCCCAGCGTGCGCACCAAAAGTCGCCTCTTCTCCTGACTTTCTCTTCAGCCATTGGGACCAAGAGAGAGAGAGAGAGAGAGAGAGACCCTCCGGCTGGAGGTATCTCCCACCTCCGCTCCCTCCTTTGTTTTTGCGCCTACCTTCAGGAAAGGTGGGCATCTCCACCTCTCTCTCTCTCTCTCTCTTGGTCCCAATGGCTGAGGAGAAAGTCAGGAGAAGAGGCGACTTTTGGTGCGCACACCGGGGTCTTCAGACACGCCTCTGGACCCAAAGCGGGCCAGGCAAGGGACCAAGTGCAGCGCGGCTGCTCTGCCCCTTGGCCCCCTGTGTATTGGGGAGAGAGGAGCGCGAGGTGGGTGGAATGCTGGGGACTTGGGAAAAGGAGCCAGCCATGGGGAAGGGATCGAACGCAGAAAACAATTGAGCGCCGGCTCTGCTCGCGCACCCGGTGGCCGGGTGGAGCAGGAACGAGAGGGGCTAGGCGAGGCTCAAGGGCCCGGCCCCTTCGGGAAGAGGATCGCCCGGCAGCAAGGCAAGAAAGCCGAGGCTCCCCCCAGACTGCTAGGGCTGTTGTGAGCTGAGGGGGCGCTCCTCAAGTGGCGTTGAGGTGCATTTACAGAGGCGCCTCAGCGCCCCTGGCAAAAAAAATTGTACCGCAACCGCTTACTTTGCGTAATGGACGAGCCGCCCCTGAGCCCATGAGGTTTCTTCCAACTCTTTGATTCTATGATTCTATGATAGTGCAGGTGGCAATTATCAGCCAATCCTGTGCCCACCCCTTTCCTCCATTTGCTAAATCTGAATTTCTGGAAATGCAAAACACTCCTTAATAACTACCATACATTTCCTTCCTGCTTCCCTGCCTTTTCTAACTCTCTGCCTCCCACAGTGGCTTCATCTTTTTGCTGAGCCATAAAATTCTCTCCTGGCCTCTGCTTCCACTCACCTGCGGTCCCGCCAGCTGTCATAACCTGACCCTGCCAGCATCTGGAGCAGCTTTACAGTTTTATGGCATCTGCTTTGGGCATGCTATTGATATTGATTGAACTGGCTTGTCTTTGCAGCCCGTCTTCATTGTCGTTTGTAGTTATTGGAGGATGGGAAGCTGCAGCCATTGTCCCAAAACAGAAATGGCCAGTGTTGCTTTTGTCCATCTTTCTGCCTCCCGTGATGTTTTCTGAAGTGACAGTTAAGAAAACAAACAAAAAATTACTTGTTGTGTCTTGTGGGAATTATATAAGATACTTTCAAATGGGATGCGGTCTTTTCTCCGACTGTCTCGAAAGCAAGACGGCTTTTGATCTTCCTTGATTGTTACTTGTGTGCAATGAAGCAAACCAGAACCTTCTAGAGGTTATGTACCAGGCAGGAGGGTTAAAGAGAAATATTTAGATGGGAGAAGGATTGGTGGTTTGGGGAAACAGAACGAAGAGCTTTTGAAGAAAGGTTGCACAAGACATGCAATTAAACAAGCAGCTCTCTCACCATGTGTGTGTGCAAGGTGTGTGCCCTCCATAAATTATTATTATTATTATTATTATTATTATTATTATCTTTATTTGTACCCCGCTAGCATCTCCCGAAGGACTCGATGCGGCTTACAAAGGCCAAGGCCTCAATAAAACAACAATATAACAAATACACATAAACCAAAGCAAATCAAAACATTAAAGCAATAACAGTAAGCAGTAAAAACAGTACACTGTAACACAATAAAACTAGGCCAGGCCAAATGTAATGGGTACAGATTAAAAAGTGCTGAGTATGCTGAGTGAGATATAAGGATTTTTGGGTAAGTGCAATGTGCGGACAATCTTAATCTCTAATAAAGTGCTTCTGGGAGTTTCCTATTCTGGAAAGGCACACCGGAATAGCCAGGTCTTCAAGCTCTTCCTAAAGACTGCCAACGTAGGGGCTTGTCTGATGTCCTTGGGGAGGGTGTTCCAGAGTCGGGGGGCTACCACAGAGAAGGCCCTGTCCCTCGTCCCCACCAACCACGCTTGCGACGCAGGTGGGATCGTGAGCAGGGCCTCTCCAGATGAACGAAGAGAACGCGTGGGTTCATAAACAGAGATGCGGTCACGCAGGTAGGCAGGTCCCAAACCGTTTAGGGCTTTGTAGGTAAGCACCTGCACCTTGAATTGGGACCGGAAGATGAACGGCAGCCAGTGGAGCTCCTTGAACAGGAGGGTTGACCTCTCCCTGTAAGGAGCACCAGTTAACATCCTGGCTGCCACCCGTTGGACTGAAATTTCTGAGCCGTTTTCAAGGGCAGCCCCACGTAGAGCGCATTACAGTAGTCCAATCTGGAGGTGACCAAGGCATGGACCACCCCGGCCAGATCAGTCTTTACGAGGTACAGTCGCAGTTGGCACACGAGTCTCCGGGGAGGCCCTGCTCTCACTCCCATCAACAGCACAAATGCAGCTGGTGGGGACGAGGAGCAGGGCCTTTTTGGCTGTGGCCCCCCGCCTATGGAACACACTCCCAAAGGAGGTAAGATCTGTTCCCTTGCTTCTGAGCTTTAGAAAAAAAATTAAAATCATGGTTCTGGGAGCAGGCCTTTGGACAATAGATGTATGCAGCTTTTAGTGGGACAAGGACTGGAACGGCGACTCGACTGATGAGATTGTTTTATGGTTTTAATAACTGTTTTGATATTTGATGATGTAATGTTTTTAATATGTTTTATGTTTATAGTGTGGTTTTACTATTGTAGATGTAAGGTGTCATGATTCGTACCTTTGTAGGCCGAAGCAGAAGCCTAGAAGTCAGTAAGCCGGCCTCCATGTTAGGAAGGTAGTACAGTGAGGCAGACATCTTAGGAGAGGCAGATCAGCAGAGGGGAGGAGCTCAGCTATCCCAGGATTGGCTAGGACAGATGGGAGGAGCAGGAGCTGGGAGTGTAAAAAGGCAGGCAGCTTCTGACAGAGAGAGAGATTGGATTGTGATCTGAAGGGGAGCGGGTGGATTTCTAGTGAGCTCAAGTTTTCCTGTGAGAGAGTGTTTGGAGGCAGGTGTGTCTATAGAGATTGGCTGGGAGGGTCAAGATAGCCACCTGTGGACTTGTGTGAGTGTTAGAACACAAGTTGTTTTTGCTCTCTAGGGGACAGGGTATCTTATAGGCCTGGGTAACAACGGAAAAATTTGTTTCTAAAATCGATTTGTATTTGGGGTTTTTTTTTGTTTCGATATTTAAAATAATTACAAAATTTTCCTTTTAAAAAGTTCGATATTTACGAAATTTCGTAAATGGTAAAAAATTAACGAATCGATTTCGAAACAATAACGAATCGATTCGTTAATGGCGGACGCGACCGCGAAATACGCTAAAAAACCTCCAAAACCTTCTGAAGCTTCCCTCTCCCTCTGTTGTTGACTGTTGGTGTGATATTATAATTTTTTTCACTAATTAAACCATAAAACTGGCCCAGACATGCGGAAATAATAACGAAACGACCTCAAAACAATAACGAAACGAATACAATATCGAAATACAAAGCATTTACAAAACGTTTTTGAAAATTCGTTTTTTTTAATAATTGCTCCAGAATGGTTCGTTATCGTTTTGTAATTGAAAAAATTAATGAATTATTAACGAATTACGAATTAACGAAACGAAACCGCCCAGCCCTAGTATCTTAGCTATTAGGGATCTCTGTGAGGAGGGAAGCTAGATACTCTGGGGTCAGCCAGGATTGGTTTGTCAAAGGGACTCACAGCTACTAGGTTTAAGGTAGAGTGAGGGTACTTGCTCACGTTACAGAAAAGAAACCCAGTTAAGGAAACCATCAAGCTTGTTAAGACCAAGAAACCATTTATAAACAAGACCTTGGTCACCCTATGGATGTCCCATTCCTCAAACACTCTGTACATCATTCCAAAAAATACTGCACTCGCAGAGCTTGTAGGAGGTCGGTGTGTCGCCCCCACACTATTACCAACCGGGTCCTTACCAGTCCGCTGTGGATCCGAAGCAAGAGTCCAAACAGTTAGATTGGAAAGCACAGGTTTATTCATATTGAGCAATAGAAAGGTGGACAGACAGCATAATGCAATATGCCGGTACCAAGCCACCACCTCGACTTGGGAGGAACGTCGGGCTTATATACCTTACTTGTTGACAACTTAAGATTCCCCTTTATCCTTATTTAGGCATTGCGAGCATTACATTGTAAGTGTTAAGCAAACATTTCCTTTAGCATAAACATCTTCAAGAAGGAGCTTACCAGAAAGTTTCCTTTTCAGTAAAAAACTCCCCATATATAGTAGCTTAGCATATATTGCATATATTTCTCAATAACTGACCAGCCACACTGGCCGGCCACAGCTATTTCCTAAAACAAGCTGTGTAACACTTTTGGGGGAGGCAGGTTGCGTCTTTGAATCTTTGAATAGAAGTTGATAATGTGCCTTCTCTGACACCCTCTAATGACAGACTGACAAAATGGAGTTACTTTGGTTCACTGTTCCTCTCAAGCTCAGGTGGTGTTGTATTTCAGTGTCAATGTTGACTTTTGTGGAGAGGTGGCTGCCAAGGAAGTGGAAATGGTCAACATTTTCTAATGTTACACCATTAAGCTGTATCTCTGGCATCGGAGAGGGATTGGCCGGTGACTGCTGGAAGAGCACTTTGGTTTTCTTGATGTTCAATGACAGGCCAATCTAACATGGTTAACATCAGCGGGCTGGTACTTATAATGGCTTCTCTCAGAATTCCTTGGCCAATAATCTTGGCTGCGGAATCTGGCTAGTCAAAGATCTAATAATTAACATTTCCAAGCTCTGTTTCCTCTAAATCAGGTGAATGTCTGAATGTTTAGTTTCAGATTTGAAAAGACCTTCTGCTGTGTTTCTACCTTCCTTCTGTTGACCTTGGTGGCAGGAAACCTCATTTTCGGGGTCTTGACACCATTAGGAACCCAAGCAGGGTGCACTGGGACCCATTAGCATGCAAACAGCCTTTCTGGTAACCAGTCCTTTGCCTTTGTGTTTGAGTGCCAAAAGGGCAAGCTTTTAAAATACTTGTTCAGTAGATTCCAAGCGATAAAGGCTACTACTTGGAAGGTCATTCCAGACCCACTGACCCATTTATTTTTATCTCTATTTTATGTCAAGGGCATGATAATGAAATGGGAATGGGTGTGTTTGTGAGCGCAAAACAAGACTTATGACAACTCTCTGATTGCAAGGTGGTTTACCATTGTTTATCCCCATGTTTTATTTGTTTGTTCTGGTATATTTGGGGTTTTTTAAAAAAAAAATCAGGAGTTCAGTGTAGCATACATAATCCTCTTTCCATTTTGTCTTCAAGAACTGTCACAAATATTATTTATTTATTTACTTACTTACTATATTTATATACCATCCCTCTCAGCCTGCAGGCGACTTGAGGCGGTTTACAGTTGGTGCCAAGACCATAAAATGCAATTTCAATACAATAAAAACAATCGAGTAATAAAACCATGACAAAATCAGTAATATTTTTAATTACAAAAATGGGAGTTAAGCACTGAAAGGGTTAAATGGATACAATAACTGAGCAAATACTGTTGTTCTATATAAGTAGGTGTGCCTGTAGCTTAGTAGCCCTCAGTCTGTGAAAGGTCTTTGTGGGAGAAGGGCCTCAGTGTGTTAGTAGGCCTCAATATGAGAAGGCCTCAGTGTTAATTCGCTTCAATGCATGAGAGGCATCAGTCTGAGAGAGCCCTCAGTGGGAGAAGGCCTCATTGTGAGGTAGACCTCAGTGTGAGTAGGCCTGGTGTGTAAGAAGCTTTGGCGAGAGAAGTCTCAAGTTGAAAGCCATTGTGTGTGAAGGCTGCTGTGTGAATCTCTTGTGTAATTTCAGTGTGAGGAGAGGCTCTGTTAGAGCGAAGCTGTTTATCTGCATGGGAAAGAAGCCCAGCATGGAAGCAAAGAAGGAAGATCTGTGCACAATGGGTACTCAGGATGCTGACGCCTGAAATGAAAGCACACAGACTTGAAACTTCAGAGCCTGGATCTCACCACCATATGACATCCTCCATACAGTCCAGATTTAGCACTGTCGGACTTCCATCTGTTTCTGATAATGAAAGAAGATCTGCGGGGACATCATTCTTCTGATGAAGACATTGAGAGAACCGTAAGATGCTGGTTGTGGAAACAGAGTGTCAACTTCTTCTGTGACGGCTTCGAAAAACTTGTTAATCATTGGTAGAAATGTATCCAATTGTCTGTTGATTATGTGGAAGAGTGAATAGTGGTAGTTAAAGAGCACATTCTAAGAATTATTTCTGCATTTGATTTATGGTGATTGTGTTGATGTGAGTACTGTGCATCATTGGGCAAGTAAGTTTAAAGATGTTGAGGTGGGAACATCTGACTTGCGTGACAAACAAAGAGTTGGACGTCCTGTGACAGCAACCACTGAGTTTCACAAGCAAAAGGTTGACAGATTGATTCAGGTGGGAACATCTGACTTGCATGACAAACAAAGAGTTGGACGTCCTGTGACAGCAACCACCGAGTTTCACAAGCAAAAGGTTGACAGATTGATTCAGGATGATCATTGCATGACAAAGAGTTGGACGTCCTGTGACAGCAACCACCGAGTTTCACAAGCAAAAGGTTGACAGATGGATTCAGGTGGGAACATCTGACTTGCATGACAAACAAAGAGTTGGACGTCCTGTGACAGCAACCACCGAGTTTCACAAGCAAAAGGTTGACAGATGGATTCAAGTGGGAACATCTGACTTGCATGACAAACAAAGAGTTGGACGTCCTGTGACAGCAACCACCGAGTTTCACAAGCAAAAGGTTGACAGATGGATTCAAGTGGGAACATCTGACTTGCATGACAAACAAAGAGTTGGACGTCCTGTGACAGCAACCACCGAGTTTCACAAGCAAAAGGTTGACAGATGGATTCAAGTGGGAACATCTGACTTGCATGACAAACAAAGAGTTGGACGTCCTGTGACAGCAACCACCGAGTTTCACAAGCAAAAGGTTGACAGATGGATTCAGGTGGGAACATCTGACTTGCATGACAAACAAAGAGTTGGACGTCCTGTGACAGCAACCACCGAGTTTCACAAGCAAAAGGTTGACAGATGGATTCAGGTGGGAACATCTGACTTGCATGACAAACAAAGAGTTGGACGTCCTGTGACAGCAACCACCGAGTTTCACAAGCAAAAGGTTGACAGATTGATTCAGGACAATCGTTGTATCACTCAGAGGGAAATTTCAACCATAATCAGGATTTCACAAGAACGTGTGGGTCACATTATTGCTTTGCTTGGCTATCGGAAGATCTGTGCACGATGGGTACCCAGGATGAGAGAACTGTGAGATGCTGGTTGCGGAAACAGAGTGTCGACTTCTTCTGTGACGGCTTCGAAAAACTTGTTCATCATTGGCAGAAATGTATCCAATTGTCTGGTGATTATGTGGAAGAGTGAATAGTGGTAGTTAAAGAGCACATTCGAAGGATAATTTCTGCGTTTGATTTATTAAAATATTTCCATCCAAAGCCGTGTAATGAAGGTGGAGGCATTACTTTTCATTCAACCCTTGTATATCCCTGGCCAAAGCAATTTGGGAGCCTCGTACTACCTGCCATCAATACAACTGATGTTCAGAACTGGCGCAGCACCCAGCATCTATGGGCAACTTCATGGCTAAGCCTTTCCTGCCTTCTTTGCCGCCTCTCTATTTTTTTGTCCTTAGCTTGACATTCTGAGATGTACCATGGGGCCGAATTTAGTCTGATGTCAAAGACATTATCTGCACTGCTCTCTTGGTTATTTCCTTCTCTGACTGCAGAATTAAACCCCCGTTCCTTGGAAAGTGAACTGGAAGTTACTCAACTTTTCTGTTTTATCATGTCAACAACTTTCCCCATCATATCCTATTAGAATCAGGTTAAATTAGTGTTAGTTGTCATCATTAGGGTATGAAAGACTGATCATATTAGGAAATGTCAGACCGCATTAGCCGAAGCAAAGGCTGAAACAATAAGATGGAGTCGGGAGGGAGAAACCCTGACACTGGTTGCAAGGCTGCGCTGCGTTCGTTCAAGACGTTGGCACAATAGGCAGGATACGACAGGAAGCGGCCCTTTTGCGGGTTCAGCAAAAGGAGAAGGGAATTGTCTCCTGTTTTCAGATTTCGGATGGAGACTTAGGACTTTATTGCATGAATCATAGAATCATAGAATCAAAGAGTTGGAAGAGACCTCCTGAGCCATCCAGTCCAACCCCATTCTGCCA
>NW_026844478.1:37630921-37650724 GCF_025583915.1 Anolis sagrei ordinatus | reverse complement strand
TCTTAGAGGGCACTAGAAATCTGAGTGAGTGTTTAAAATTAACTGCTTTGAGTGTTGCTTTGTTTGAGAGGCAGGTCTTCCTGCTCTGCTTCCTGGTTACCCTATATAAACCAGGGTCATACACTCAGTAACCTACACTTTCACCCCTGCATACAGACAACAACATAAAACACACAGCAAGAGGAGGTCATTAGCAACCTCCAGATGGAACAAACACAAAATCTTCCTGTCTCATGCACAAGCTGTGGCATGTTCAGCTTTTTCACACTACAATTACTCAATTACATCTTCCCCAAGTGTAAACGGATCACTCACATGGAACACAGGATCCAACAACTCGAGGACCGTATTAAGACCCTTAAGGACATTCAGGAACTTGAGCTGTTCTTAGACACCACACAGCACGCTGTCCTAGACACGCAGTCCATATCACATCAACATTATGGGGAGGCTCAAGACCACATCACCTCAGATGTGGACAACCCTCAGGCTTGGAGAAATGTCACCCTTAGAAAGAGACATAGGGCCCGGAATCCTCCTCAGAATACTTCTGCTCAGCTGCAGTTACACAATAGATTCCAAATTCTCACACAACTATCACTTGACCAAGAAACACAACATATTGGGGAAGACCAGAATGGCTTAGATCAGTGGCTTATCCTTGATCAGTGTGCGGGGGATAGCCCTCACTGGGACAACACTGGCCCAGGAGGTCTCATCCAACTCTTTGATTCTAGGATTCTATGATTCTATGATCAACAGCCAACACAGACAAAATACACTTGTGGCCAATCCCTGTTCTAGAGCAAAGCTGGTGGCAACAGCATGGCTTCTTGCTCTAAAGTTCATATTAGTTTTCCAAACTTACATTGAACCAAAGAAAGAAGAAGATATAGTGTTATATTTCAAGTCTCAGAGGCAGAATTGTGTTGCTCTTGTTCACCCATCTTTAGTCTGGATTGTCCTGCAGATGACATGATTATCTACTTGGGAAATGCCACCAGAAACAAAACAGCACCCCGAGTGAAAATGAACAAGTGAACTAAAAGCACAGCATTGGGTTCACAGACTGAGTAGACGCCGAGAATTGTTCAACTAGTCGACCAGCAGGAGAGACTGGGCTGACAGACATGAATGTTATTTGCATGCAGGGGGTTGAGAAAAGTTCCAGCCATGGCTCAGATTAAATCTGTCCCTCTTCTCAGTGGACCATGCTGCTTTCATAAATTTGGTAGACAAAATTGCGCACAACGTTGTGACAGCAACCTTTAAGGAAGCCTTCTTCATCCGTCGCTTGCCTGCAAGCTGCATCAGTCCTTACGTTCTTGCCTTTTCAAATCTTGTTTCCTTACTTCTTCCCATACAAAAAAGGCACTAGCGGGGCCATGAAATTTGAGCGCATGTACTGTGTCATTTTCTACTTTTTTGGATTTTAAAGGGGTTTTTTTGCTGCTTTTCGGTGATTTTTTTTTTTTGAGTGATGGTGGTCATTCTTTGGGTTAGTCAGTGTCTTGTGACAAAATTTGGTGTCATTATATCCAGTGGTTTTTGAGTTATGTGCATTCCACAAATGAACATTATTCAACCTCAGCAGACTGAAAGGCAAAACCAAGGTTACAACAACATCTGTTATAGAACTCCAGTATGCTGATGACAATGTCGTCTGTGAGCATTCATCTACAAGCCACTCTAAACACCTTTGCAGAAGCATACGAGAAGCTCGGCCTGTCATTGAACATTGAAAAAAGCAAGGTACTGTTCCAGCAGGCACCAGCCAATCCCTCACCAATGCCAGTAATACAGCTTAATGGTGTAGCATTAGAAAATGTGGACCATTTCTAATACCTTGGCAGCCACCTCTCCACCAAAGTCATCATTGACACCGAAATACAACACCGCCTGAGCTCTGAGAGCGCAGCATTTTTTCCGAATGAAACAGAGAGTGTTTGAGGACCGGGACATCCGTAGGGAGACCAAGATGCTTGCTTATAGAGGTATTGTCCTCCCAACCCTGCTCTACGCCTGTGAGACGTGGACTGTCTACAGACGTCACATGCTACTCCTGGTACGATTCCATCAGCGCTGCCTCTTGAAAATCCTGCAAATCTCTTGGGAAGACAGGCGGACAAACGTCAGCATGCTGGAAGAAGCAAAGACCACCAGCATTGAAGCGATGGTCCTCCGCCATCAACTCCACTGGACCGGCCACGTTGTCCGGATGCCCGATCACTGTCTCCCAAAGCAGTTGCTCTACTCTGAACTCAAGAATGGAAAACGGAGTGTTGGTGGACAGGAAAAAAGATTTAAAGATGACCTCAAAGCCAACCTTAAAAACTCTGGCATAGATACTGAGACACTGGGAAGCCCTGGCCCTTGAGTGCTCCAGCTGAAGGTCAGCTGTGACCAGTAGTGCTGCAGAATTTGAACAGGCACGAATGGAGGGCGAAAGGGAGAAGTGTGCCAAGAGGAAGGCACATCAAGCCAACCCTGACCAAGACCACCTTCCACCTGGAAACCAAGGCCCTCACTGCGGAAGAAGATGCAGAGCAAGAATAGGGCTCCACAGGCACATACGGACCCACAAGAATATTGGAAGACAATCCTTCTCGGAAAACGAGGGATCGTCTAAATAAGTAAGTCTGCAGAGGGCAATTTCCATGTACATTTCCAGTAATATTCATCACAGACCTTTCCCCATCATGCGCAACGGCTTTGCTGGATTGCGACCCTCACTTTCCTGATCTCTGATATGCACCGATACAGCAAATTTCCTCTGGCGCAGAATTAATCCAGGATATTCTAGCTGACACGGTCAGCTTACCATGTCATGCATTTTTGTATAACATGATTTTCCGCCTGCCTGTCTTCCACTCCGGTCATATTTCCCTCCTCCCATTAAAAGAAAAAGACCCAGCAGACTATAATTGAAAAACAGACAACTTCCTAAATCAGAAAGGACTCTGATCCAAATCAAAAGGGGGAAAGCGGCATAATTCACTTTGGCACCCTCATTAATTATCCCACAAATTGCTTATTGATTTCCGTGTATTCGCTCTGACACCATATGAAACACACGCATTTCATACAAAGTGCTGATGGAATAAGGAAAGGTCCGTCAGCCAAAAATGTATGTAATGCAAAAGAAGAGGCCATGCGGGAACATAATTAAACATATAGAGCTTGGTGGCTCCAAAGAGAGATGGAACTGAGTTTCAGGCCTTCTTCTCTAGTTGAATTCCTAACTGCTTTAGTTATTGTATATACTGCTGGAAATATATACTAGGGTTGTGCATTATTTCGTTTCTAATTGGTAGGTCATAACTAATTCGTACATCTTGTATATACGAACAGATATTAAGAAACACTGTGTGTGCTGGTACGGCTGTACCAGGAGCTCCAACTTTATTTTCTTTCTGTTATCTGTTTTGCAGTCATAGGGCAGGCCTCCTGTCCATCATAATTAAGCTTTGGTTCCGCCCCTTGTTCAGGGCTCTGGGAGGGAAAGGAGCCATTTTTTGGGCAGTCTCACATAAGGAAGCTAAACTATAGGACGTAGACCAGCTCGTCCCGTAGAAAAGCTTCTTTTCTCAAGACTATCCAGGGAAAAAGAGCTTCCAGGGAAAAGGAACATCCGGGGAAACAGAAACAGAAATTCCAGGGAAAAGGTCCCAAGGCTTTGGCTGAGAGATCACAGCCTCTCAGTCTCACAGCAATCAGAGGGGAAACAGCCCTGAAGTTTTCAAAGAATTCTCTGAGGGAGGACAGCACTACAGATCCACGGAACTCCAGCTGAAATATCTACAAGCCTCGGCTGGTAGGTCTACTCGATACCCAGATGCATTTGGAATCGGTAGTAGGACCCACACCGATGAGGCATAGATAGTAAACAGCCTGGGAGAGGTTAAAAAGGGGTTTTTCCTACAGAGAAAGTTTAGTTAATCAAAGTCAGGTACCAGTCCATTGAGGACTAGACTAAGAAAGCCTTGAAGTGTTGTTTGAACCATTGAAGATTTGTTGTTTGTTCCATAATAAAGACTTTGTTGTATCATTAAAGACTCTAAAGACCATCACTTCAGAAAAATCCCTGAGAACCTCTCTTTGAGGCACCCTGGCTTCCCACTGGGCTTAAAGTATACGTCCTATAGAAAAGACAGCTGTTACAGGCCCAGCGCGTGACAGAACACTGTGACTGTGGCGCACTTGCATTAAGATCACTACTGACCGAAAGGTCATGAGTTCAAAGCCAGCTCAGGTCAGAGTGAGTGTCCGACCAGTTTGTGTAGCTTGCTGTCAACCTTTGCAGCCCGAAAGACAGTTGCATCTGTCAAGTAGGAAATTTAGGTACTGCCATGCAGGGAGGCTAATTTAACTAATTTACGATGCCATAAAAATCTCCAGCAAGCATGCAAAGAATGAGGAAGTACTTCATCAGTGTCACAAATGGACGGTGAAGTGACAGCTCCCCTGGTGGCCAGAATACCCTCATGAAAAAGCTGGAATGTTAAATAGCCTCTGTGTCTGTCTATATATGTTGTGTGTCTATGGCATTGAATGTTTGCCATGTATATGTACATTGAAATCCAGCCCTGAGTCCCCTGCGGGATGAGAAGGGCGGAATATAAATACTGTAAACAAACAAACAAACAAATAAATAAAACCAAAACAACTGGAGGGTCCAAATTCGCCTATACCTGGTTTACATGCATCCAAGATACTGTAAATAAATAAATAAATAAATAAATAATCAGTTGATGTCTGAATATTCCTAAAACTTAAGGGAGGGGTGTGTGATCCCATTATCTTGTGTCATTGTATAGAAAACATTGAAATTTCCCCCAAAATCCGTGGATACGTGAAACGTTCTGAAACTTGATGGGCTCACAGTAGTAAATGTGTTCTACCATTGTAGAAAGTTCCACCCCAATAGTTATAAAAATTAGGGAGAAAGGAGCCCCTGAAGCTTCCCCATTGGCGCAATTAATTACTTAACTAAAAGTAATGAAAAAGTAGTTAATTGGTTACTTTTAGTTACGATACAGACTCTGTCCAAGTTCAGAAACATGTTAGAAACAATTTTCCCCACCCCTAATTTCCTAATGAGTATTGAAACTTTTTTTTCATTAATCACATAGGCCTATAATATACCACACACCAGTGGTTCCCAAGCTTTTTTTGACCAGGGACCACTCTCCAACATTAGTACCAAAAAGGTTACGAATTAGGTTTTGGTCAACTTTGGTGGCCATTAGTCCAGTGGTTTTTGAGTTTTGTTAATTCCACAAACGAACATTACATTTTTATTTATATAGATATAGTTGTTACTTATGCCAAACCGCACTCCATCTACAGTGTTGATGCATTCCAACTTGGATTTCCATTTCATAGCTCAGTTCAGTCTCCTTCCTGAAGTAGACCAGGAAGTGGTCTGGAAACACTTAGAAACAAATGCGGTCATCGCTAATAGTCAACATGGATTGATCAAAAACAAGTCATGCCAGACTAATCTGATCTCTTTTTTCGATAGAGTTACAAGCTGGGTAGATGCGGGGAATGCCGTGGATGGAGCGTATCTGGATTTCAGGAAGGCCTTCTTTGACAAGGTCCCCCATGACCTTCTGGCAAGGAAACTAGTCCAATGTGGGCGAGGCAAAACTACGGTGAGGTGGATCTGGAATTGGTTAAATGGACGAACCCAGAGGGTGATTCTCCCCAAGGCTTCCTCCTCTTCATCCTGGAAAGAAGTGACGAGTGGAGTGCCATCTGCAGGGTTCCGTCCTGGGCCCGGTCCTGTTCAACATCTGCAGGGTTCTGTCCTGGGCCTGGTCCTGTTCAACATCTTTATTAATGACTTAGATGAAGGGCTAGAAGGCATGATCATCAAGTTTGCAGATGACACCAAATTGGGAGGGAGAGCCAATACTCCAGAGGACAGGAGCAGGATTCAAAACGATCTTGACAGATTAGAGAGATGATGGCCAAAACTAACAAAATGAAGTTCAACAGGGACAAATGCAAGATACTCCACTTAGGCAGAAAAAACGAAATGCAAAGATACAAAATGGGGGACGATGAGGCCTGGCTCGAGAGCAGTACGTGTGAAAAAGATCTTGGAGTCCTCGTGGACAACAAGTTAAACATGAGCCAACAATGTGATGTGGCGGCAAAAAAAGCCAATGGGATTTTGGCCTGCATCAATAGGAGCATAGTGTCTAGATCTAGGGAAGTCATGCTCCCCCTCTCTGCCTTTGTTAGACCACACCTGGAATATTGTGTCCAATTCTGGGCACCACAATTCAAGAGAGATATTGACAAGCTGGAATGTGTCAGAGGAGGGCGACTAAAATGATCAAGGGTCTGGAGAACAAGCCCTATGAGGAGCGGCTTAAAGAGCTGGGCATGTTTAGCCTGAAGAAGAGAAGGCTGAGAGGAGATATGATAGCCATGTATGTGAGAGGAAGCCACAGGGAGGAGGGAGCAAGCTTGTTTTCTGCTTCCTTGGAGACTTACTTACTTACTTAGGCGATCCCTCGCTTTCCGAGGATGATTGTCTTCCAATATTCTTGTGGGTCCGTATGTGGCTGTGGAGCCCTATTCTTGCTCTGCATCTTCTTCCGCAGTGAGGGCATTGGTTTCCAGGTGGAAGGCGGTCTCGGCCGGGGTTGGCTTGACGCGCCTTCCTCTTGGCACGTTTCTCTTTTTCACCCTCCACTCATGCCTCCTCAAATTCTGCAGCACTGCTGGTCACAGCTGACCTCCAGCTGGAGCGCTCAAGGGCCAGGGCTTCCCAGTTCTCAGTGTCTATGCCAGTGTTTTTAAGGTTGGCTTTGAGCCCATCTTTAAATCTCTTTTCCTGTCCACCAACATTCCGTTTTCCGTTCTTGAGTTCGGAGTAGAGCAACTGCTTTGGGAGACGGTGGTCAGGCATCCGGACAACGTGGCCTGTCCAGCGGAGTTGATGTTGGAGGACCATCGCTTCTAGGACGCAATGGAACAATGGCTTCAAACTACAAGAATGGAGATTCCATCTGAACATGAGGAAGAACTTCCTGACTGTGAGAGCTGTTCAGCAGTGGAACTCTCTGCCCTGGAGCGTGGTGGAGGCTCCTTCTTTGGAAGCTTTTAAACAGAGGCTGGATGGCCATCTGTCAGGGGTGATTTGAATGCAATATTCCTGCTTCTTGGCAGAATGGGGTTGGACTGGATGATAGCCCAGGAGGTCTCTTCCAACTCTTTGATTCTATGATTCTATGAATGAGAAGGAATCTCTAGATCCTGAGAACCTCCCCGTGCTAAATGTTTCTAAACTCATTATAACTGTAAGGATTTCCACTTTTCGCAGAAACATGTCCATATCTCCTTAAGCCGGATTCGGGAATGCATTTAGCATAACTTTGCCTGATTGAGAGATTCATGCGTAAAATGAATGTGCACATGGGCAATGAGATCACTGTAGCGCTTTTTAATTTGCGTATTGTATTTTTCGGTCTCGGAGACTAATATAGCAGCTGTCATCTCTAGCGGGTATAAATGGTTCCAAATACCATATTAATCAGGAATAGTTCAATTCGTATTATGTACCACGGCGGGGCTTCTATAATGAATTTGTGCATTTGTATGTTGTGGCCGTTGTTCATTTGTTCAGTTGCTTCCGACTCTTTGTGACCTCCTGGACCATCCCATGCCAGAGCTCCCTGTCAGCCGTCACCTCCCCCAGCTCCTTCAAGGTCAGTCCAGTCCCTTCAAGGATGCCATCCCTCCATCTTCCCCTTGCTCGGCCCCTCTTCCTTTTCCCTTCCATTTTCCCCAGTACCATTGTCTTCTCTAGGTGACCTCCTGGACCATCCCAAGCCAGAGCTCCCTGTCAGCCATCAGCACCCCCAGCTCCTTCAAGGTCAATCCAGTCACTTCAAGGATGCCATCCATCCATCTTGCTCTTGCTCAACCCCTCTTCCTTTTTCCTTCCATTTCTCTCAGTATCATTGTCTTCTCTAGGTGGCCTCCTGGACCATCCCACGCCAGAGCTCCCTGTCGGCTGTCACCTCCCCCAGCTTCTTCAGTGTCAAGCCAGTCACTTCAAGGATGCCATCCCTCCATCTTCCCCTTGCTCCGCCCCTCTTGCTTTTTCCTTCCATTTCCCCCAGTATCATTGTCTTCTCTAGGTGACCTCCTGGACCATCCCATGCCAGAGCTCCCTGTCGGGCATCACCTCCCCCAGCTCCTTCAGTGTCAAGCCAGTCACTTCAAGGATACCATCCCTCCATCTTGCCCTTGGTCGGCCCCTCTTCCTTTTTCCTTCCATTTCTCTCAGTATCATTGTCTTCTCTAGGTGACCTCCTGGACCATCCCACGCCAGAGCTCCCTGTCGGCTGTCACCTCCCCCAGCTTCTTCAGTGTCAAGCCAGTCACTTCAAGGATGCCATCCATCCATCTTCCCCTTGCTCGGCCCCTCTTCCTTTTTCCATCCTTTTCCCCCAGTATTATTCTCTAGGGGACCTCATGGACCAGTCCACGTTTTTTTTGACCTGGTGAAGAGAGTTGGACTGGATGGCCTTAAGTATTTTCTGTTGGTCATGGGGGTTTTGTGTGGGAAATTTTCCCTAGTTCTGTCGTTGGTGGGGTTCAGAGTGCTCTTTGATAGTAGGTGAACTATAAATCCCAGTAATTACAACTCCCAAATATCAAGGTCTCTTTCCCCCCAAACTCCATCTGTGTTCATATTTGGGCGTATGGAATATTCGTGCCAAGTTTGGTCCAGATCCATCATTGTTTGAGTCCACAGTGTTCTATAGATGTAGGTGAACTATAACTCCCAAACTCAAGGTCAAATGTTTTCTGTTGGTCATGGGAGTCCTGTATGCCATGTTTGGTTCCATTCCATTGTTGGTGGGGTTCAGAATGTACTTTGATTGTAGGTGAACTATAAATCCCAGCGACTACAACTCCCAAATGTCAATGTCTATTTCCCCAAACTCCATTTGTGTGCATATGTGGGCATATGGAATATTCGTGCCAAGTTTGGTCCAGATCCATCACTGTTTGAATCCAAAGTGCTCTTTGGATGTTGGTGATCTACAACTCCCAAACTCAAGGTAAATGCCCACAAAACCCTTTTAGTGTTTTCTGTTGACCATGGGAGTTCTGTGTCCCAAGATTGACTCAATGGATTCCACCAATGATGGCCCTGGACCTAACTTGGCACACAGAACCACCATGAACAACTGAAAATACTAGAAGGGTTTGAGGGGAATTGACCATTTTTGGAAGTTTTTGTTCACTTACATCCAGAGACACTGTGACCACCACCGATGATGGATCTGGACCAAACTTGGCACACAGAACCCCTATGACCAACTGAACCTACTGGAGGGATTTGAGGGGACTGACCCACCATTGGTGGAGTTCAAAATGCTCTTTGATTGTAGGTAAACTATAGATCCCAGCAACGACAATTCCCAAATGACAAAATCAATTTTTTGAGTGGAGAACATAAATTGGACTGTTAGGTGTCTTGTGTCCAAATTTGGTGTCAATTCCCCCAGTGGTTTTTGAGTTCTGATGGTAGCACAAACTAACATTACATGTTTATTTATATATAGATTTGTATACTCTTGCTTAATTCCAGGAAAGCAACACCATGCGCAGAAACAACACTATTCATACAATTCACATCAACCTGGCTGGGCGCATCTTTTGAGACAGGTGAGAAAAGTGTTCCTCAGTTCAAACATTGTGCATGAATAGTTCCACGAAGAGTGCTTTGGGGCCTCTGTGTTTATTGACAATGAGAAAATGAAATTACTGGCCACAAATGGATGGCGACGCATGTACAATGAGAACTCTCTATAGGAATGGTAAGCACCTAACCTATCATTAAACGATTTACTCAGATAGATTTGGAGCCTGGAGATATAAGTCTTGATAATTATTCCTCCTTGCCAGCATGGAGGAATAATTCAAACAATTTTCTCTCGCCTTGCGAGACATTCCTGGAATGCAGTTTTCAACGTTTCTTCACAGGTTCGGATGACTTCTAGGCATACACAGAAAAGGAGGAGCATGATCATGCTCTGCACAAAGAATCCATATGACAACAGTAGGGCTGGGCGGTTTCGTTCGTTAATTTCGTAATTCGTTATTAATTCGTATTTAAATTAGCTTACGATCCGATATTGAGCCATGCAGGAATAGTGGGAGGAGTAAATTAGATTCGAAACAATTTTTTCAATTTATTTCGTTATTGTTTCGTTATTATTTCGAAATTATTTCGTAATTATTTCGTAATTATTTCATAATTATTTTTGCATGTCTGGTGCAAGTTTTATAGTTGTTGTTTGTTTTATCACACCAACAGTCAACAACAGAGGGAGAGGGAAGCTTCAGAAGTTCCCCCTGTCCCATTTGGAGGTTTTACACATTGCGCAATCGCGTCCGCCATTAACGAATCGATTCGTAATTAACGAAATTTCGTAAATAACGAAACTTTGAAATCTCAAAATTTCGGAAGTATTTAGAATTTGGAAACGCTAGCGCCCCCTGGAAACAAATCGAGTTTAGAAACAAATTTTTCCGTGGTTACCCAGCCCTAGTAAACAGCTATGTAAATCGGAAGCCCTTCCACCCAGGCTTTATGGACTCCCAAAAATCCATAAGGACTCCACCCCACTCAGACCCATCGTGAGTGCCATTGGATCCCCCACATATGACTTAGCAAAATTTCTTGCTGCACAGTTACAAAGCCATATTGGGCTCACTACACACTACATCAAGGACTCAGCCCACTTCATAGAAAAAATCAGCAATCTCAAGCTAAATACAACGACAAACTGATCAGCTTCGATGTGGTATCTCTATTTACCATGGTCCCGGTAGCAGACACCATGGCACTCATCAACCAGAGGTTCCCAGAAGACATCACAGCTCTGTTTCACCATTGCCTCACCACCAGATACTTTCAGTGGAAATGGTTCAATTCGTTCCTCGGGACTGGAGACAGAGGGTGGAGTGGTCAGGCCAAAGCTCGGAGAGCTCCTGCCTTTGCTGTGGAGTGAGTTCCCCAGGGTGCCATCCTCTCGCCCCTGTTATTTAACATCTACGTCCGGCCACTTGCTGGACTGGTGCGGAGCTTTGGCATAGAGTGCTACCAGTATGCAGATGATACCCAGCTACTCTTGCGTCTCGAACCTGGGACAACCGTGATTCCTGAGAACTTTAAGCTGTGTTTGGAAGCAGTGATGAGTTGGCTACGAGCAAGCAGACTAAAAGTCAATCCTGCAAAAACTGAGATACTCTGGCCCAGCCAGCCGCCAGAATTAACCCAGTCTCTGCCTGATTTCGATGGGGAAGCTCTGGTTCCGTCTGCCACTGTTAAAAGCCTTGGGGTTGTGTTGGACTCATCGCTGACGATGGAGGCCCAGATCACTGCCATAAGTAAGCAGGCCTTTTTTCATCTTCGCCAGGCAAGGAAATTGGCATCCTACCTTTCGGTAGAAGCATTGGCAACAGGTAATCCACGCAACAGTCACCACGAGGTTGGACTATTGCAATGCCTTATATGCTGGCCTTCCGAAGTCAACGACCCAGAAGATTCAGATGGTCCAAAATGCGGCAGCCAGGCTGCTAGCGGGATCATCTATAAGATCCCATATTACACCGATTCTGCAACAACTGCATTGGCTACCAATAGAACATCGGATCTCTTACAAGATACTGATCCTGACATTTAGAGCTCAAAATGGCCAAGGACCTTTATATCTTAGGGACCGCCTTATTCCTTTTCTCCATCAGTGGTCACCTCGATCCACCCAGGAAAATCTCCTATACATACCGGGCCCTAGGGAGGTACACCTGGAAGCTACAAGGCGTAGAGCTTTTTCGATCTATGCTCCAATTCTGTGGAACTCATTGCCTCCATACATTAGAGTGCGACCGTACCTTGGGAAGTCTGACTTAGCCACGGTAGTCCACGCTCTGGTTACATCCCGCCTTGATTACTGCAACGCTCTCTACGTGGGGTTGCCTTTGAAGACAGTCCGGAAGCTCCAGTTAGTCCAACGGGCAGCAGCCATGATTCTAACAGGAGCGGGGCGCAGGGAGCATACAACTCCCTTGCTGAACCAGCTCCACTGGCTGCCGATTTGCTACCGGGCTCAATTCAAAGTGCTGGCGTTGGCCTTTAAAGCCCTAAACGGTTCCGGCCCAAGCTACCTATCCGACCGCATCTCTGCCTATGAACCCACCAGGACTTTGAGATCTTCCGGGGAGGCCCGGCTCTCGATCCCGCCTGCTTCTCAAGCACGGCTGGCGGGGACGAGAGATAGGGCCTTCTCGGTAGTGGCTCCTCGGCTGTGGAACGCCCTTCCTACGGACATTAGACTAGCACCATCTCTAATGGTATTCCGCAGGAAAGTGAAGACCTGGCTGTTTGAGCAGGCGTTCGAATAATTAGTGCAATGATTGGTTAATGAACATTGGAACGGAATAATGGATGACGAATCTGGAACATGTTTTTGATGACGAGACGACAGTGAATGGGTATTGTAGTAACTGTTTATTAATTGTGTAATGTGTTAGGTTGTTAACTGTTTTTATACTGTAGCACTGAATTTTTGCTGTTCGTATTTGTTGTGAACCGCTGTGAGTCGCCTTCGGGCTGAGAACAGCGGTATATAAGTAAGGTAAATAAATAAATAAATAAATAAATGTCACCTTCCAAAGGCGCTCAAGACTTGGCTGTTTGGTTGTGCATTTAAGTAACTGGATCAAATTTTGCCATAGTCACTGCTGAATGTTTTTATGTTGAATGTTTTTATGTTGAATGTTTTTATATTGAATGTTTTATATTGTGTATAAACTGTTTTAAATTGTAAGTCGCTCGGAGCACCTTGGTGGAGAGCGACTAATTAAGAAATAAAGTGATGATGATGATGATGTTTCACCATTGCCTCACCACCAGCTACTTTCAGTGGGACAATGAATTCTATGAACAGAAAGATGGAGTAGCTATGGGGAGCCCTCTCAGCCTGGTCATAGCTAATTTCTACATGGAACACTTTGAAAAACAAGCCCTGGAAACAGCAACAAAAAGCCCACTCTATGGTTCAGATATGTGGATGACACCTTCACCATTTGGAGCCATGGAGAAGAAGAACTCAACAGGTTCCTGGAACATCTCAACAGCATCCACCCAAACATCCAGTTCACCATGGAAAAAGAGAATGAAGGAAGACGGCCTTTTCTAGATGTCCTAGTCATCCGCAAACCAGATCAACAATTGGGTCACACCGTCTACAGAAAACCCACACACACAGATAGATATCTACATAAAAACTCCAACCATCACCCAAGTCAAAAAAGAAGCACCATTAAAGCCTTGGCAGACCGTGCAAAAAGAATCTGCGAAGCCCACCTCCTCCAAGATGAACTGAACCACCTCAACTGGGCTCTCCAGGCCAATGGAGACTCCACCTCAGACATCAGAAGAGCTGCAAGACCAAGAACAAGCCACGAGAGTCAAGACAAAGACCCACCGAGGAAAAGTGTTCTTGCCATACATCAAGGGAACCACTGACCACAGAGGGAAGCTGATGAGGAAACACAACATACAAACTATCTACAGACCCACCAAGAAAATCCAACAAATGCTACGTTCAGCAAAGGACAAGAGGGATCCTCTCACTTCTGCAGGAGTCTACCGGATACCATGCAGCTGTGGACAAGTCTACAGAGGGACCACCAAAAACAGCAGCGTTGCCCAAACACGAATCAAGGAATATGAAAGGCACTGCAGACTACTTCAACCAGAGAAGTCAGCCATGGCTTCCCTGGAGACTAGGACGCAATGGAACAATGGCTTCAAACTACAAGAAAGGAGATTCCATCTGAACATGAGGAAGAACTTCTGACTGTGAGAGCCGTTCAGCAGTGGAACTCTCTGCCCCGGAGTGTGGTGGAGGCTCCTTCTTTGGAAGCTTTTAAACAGAGGCTGGATGGCCATCTGTCAGGGGTGATTTGAATGCAATATTCCTGCTTCTTGGCAGAATGGGGTTGGACTGGATGGCCCAGGAGGTCTCTTCCAACTCTTGGATTCTATGATTCTATGATTCTAGGTGGGAACATCTGACTTGCATGACAAACAAAGAGTTGGACGTCCTGTGACAGCAACCACCGAGTTTCACAAGCAAAAGGTTGACAGATTGATTCAGGACAATCGTCGTATCATTCTATATCAGATGTTTACATTATGATTAATAACAGGAGCAAAACTAGTTTTGAAGTAGCAACGAAAACAATATTATGGTTGGGGGTCACCACAACATGAGGAACTGTATTAAGGGATCATTAGGATGGTTGAGAAACACTGCATTAAATTCAGTGTCATATTGGGTTTGAATGTTCAGCACCATGGATAGTTCCAAGAGGATCCAGAGGAGTTTTGCTGCATCTCTAATAACAGAGCCCTCAATTGGCAAGAGCCCTGTTTCAGAATCATAGGAACTATAGTCCAAATGTGTCTGAATGGTATATCATGAATACTTTTGGGGGTCACCACAACATGAGGAACTGTATTAAGGGGTTGCAACCAGAGCAGCCCTAGGTAATTTTCAACGGTAAGCAAACTGTATTTTGGCGCGCCCCCTCCCCAACCAATCATTGATATATATATTCTGTTCGTCATGGGAGTTCTGTGTGCCATAGTTGGTTCAATTCCATCATTGGTGGAGTTCAGAATGCTCTTTGTAGGTGAACTATACATCCCAGTAACATCACTTGCCGCACTTGCTCCCTTGCCTGACCCGCTTTGGGTCCGGAGGCATGCCTGAAGACCCCGGCGTGTGCACCAAAAGTCACCTGTTCTCCTGACTTTCTCCTCAGCCATTGGGACCAAGAGAGAGAGAGAGGTGGAGATGCCCACGTTTCCTGAAGGTAGGCGCACAAACAAAGGAGGGAGTGGAGATGGGAGATACCTCCAGCCGGAGGGGCTCTCTCTCTCTCTCTCTCTCTTGGTCCCAATGGCTGAAGAGAAAGTCAGGAGAAGAGGCGACTTTTGCTGTGCATGCTGGGGTCTTCAGGCATGCCTGACGTGGGCCAGGCGGACCTGAAGCGAGCCAGGCGCAGCGGCTCCGCCCCTTGGCCCACCCGCGGATTGGGGAGAGGAGAGGAGGCGGGTGGAGCGTCAGGGGATCGGGAAAGGGAGCCGGTCATGGGGAAGGGATCGAACGCGGAGAACGATTGAGTGCCGCTCTGCTCGCGTACCCAGTGGCTGGGTGAAGCAGGAATGAGAGGGGCTAGGCGGGGCTCAAGGGCCAACCCCTTTGGGAAGAGGATCGCCCGGCAGCGAGGCAAGAAAGCCAAGGCTCCCCCCGGACTGCTAGGGCTGTTGTGAGCTGAGGGGGTGCTCCTCAAGTGGTGGTCGAGGGGCATTTACAGAGGCGCCTCTGCGCCCCTGGCAAAAAATAGTGTTCTGCGACCGCTTACTTCGCGTAATGGATGAGCCGCCCCTGGTTGCAACATTAGAAACACTGTTTTAGGAGATCAGGAAATAACAGTGACAATTGAATCACTGATGACTTTTTAATCAGCCACTCCTTTTGTTAATCTTCAGCAAATGTAGTACATACACGTAAGGAGATTATGCTTTTTTTAAAACAAAAAAATCTTAATTTTAACTCCTAAATCCCACTTTAGGGAGGAAAAGCTGTTAATGCGCTAGTTAAGGAGTCTAGTCATGCTAGATTAGCATTGTTAGACCCGAATAATAAATATAACCAGGGCCTGATTAATGTCACTTAAAGTTTCTGAGAAGGAGCAATATAACTCTTTGAATTAAGCAGCTTGAACTGTGGCTAAGCATTCCCCAAGAATGATTTGTATTCCAAAGTTAAGGCCTTCGCGGCTTTTCCGAACGAGGAATCTATCACCCGTACAGTTCACTTCAAAGCATGAAAGGGAATGCGCTTCACAGGCCATAAAGTGTAATAAAATAAGATCTACAATTGACTGTCAAGTTAAGGAGATTACTTATGTTTTTCCTTCTCAAGGAAGGTGGGAGGGGAGGACGGGCTTCAGAACCATCCTCAGCTATCACTGCCATTCTCAACCAGAAGCATCAATGGGATTTTGGCCTGCATCAATAGGAGTCTAGTGTCTAGATCAGTGGTTCTCAACCTTCATACAGCTCTGGACCTCATTAAGCAGCCACTGTTACGAGATAGTAAGAGGAATGCAGTTTCTCAACTTTCCTAATGCCCTTAATACAGTTCCTCATGTTGTGGTGACCCTCAACCATAACATTATTTTCATTGCTACTTCAGAACTGTCATTTTGCTACTGTTGTCCCGTGATATGAGATTAGGTCTCTGGGTGGAGAGAGCTAAGGAAACATTAATGCAGTGGTTCTCAACCTTCCTAATGCCGCGACCCCTTAATACAGTTCCTCATGTTGTGGTGACCCCCAACCATAACATTATTTTCGTTGCTACTTCAGAACTGTCATTTTGATACTGATGTCCCGTGATATGAGATTAGGTCTCTGGGTGGAGAGAGCTAAGGAAACGTTAATGCAGTGGTTCTCAATCCTCCTAATGTCACGACCCCTTAATACAGGTCCTCATGTTGTGGTGACCCCCAAGCATAACATTATTTTCGTTGCTACTTCATAACTGTAATTTTGCTACTGTTATGAATCGTAGTAAATATCTGAAATGCAGGATGTATTTTCATTCACTGGACCGAATTTGGCAGAAAGCCCAATTGTGACGGCGCGACTGCTGCCACTTGCATGTAAATATTAGGGCTGGGCGGTTTCGTTTCGTAATTTCATAATTCGTTAAAAATTCGTTATTTTTTTATAACGAAGCGATATTGAACCATTCAGGAGCAACTAAAAAACGAAACGAATTTTTCCAATTTGTTTCGTAATTGTTTCGTATTGATTCGTTATTGATTCGTAAATGTTTCGTTATTATTTCCGCATGTCTGGTGCAAGTTTTAGGGTTGCTGTTTGTTTTCTCAGTGAAAAAAATATAATTATCACACCAACAGTCAACAACAGAGGGAGAGGGAAGCTTCAGAAGTTTTTTTAGCGTATTGCGCGATCACGGCCGCCATTAACGAATCGATTCGTAATCGATTCGTAATTGTTTCGTAATTGTTTTATGATTTCCGAAATTTTGTAAATATCGAACTTTTTTAAAGGAAAATTTCGGAATTCTTTTAAATAACGAAACGCAAAAAACCCCTAAAAACGAATCGAGTTTAGAAACAAATTTTTCCGTGTTTGGACAGCCCTAGTAAATATGTAGTTGAATTGTTTGGTTATCTACAGCTTCTTATTTGTCGTGTCAGGGCAACCAGTCAATTGTATTACATTTCGAACAGAACAAAACAAACAAACAGAGAAAATACAAAATTTGCGAGTTTGGTAGTTGATTAAACGTCCTTTGACCAGTATCTGGCCACTTGGAGTGCCCCTAGTGTTGCTGCAAGAAGGTCCTCCATAGTGCATGTGGCAGGGCTCAGGGTGCATTGCAGCAGGTGGTCAGTGGTTTGCTCTTCTCCACACTCACATGTCGTGGATTCCACTTTATGGCCCCATTTTTTGAGGTTGGCTCTGCATCCTGGGTACGGGCCTGGTTGTGCCAGTCAGCTTTTGTATGATATTGTTTCTAGCACCCACTTTTTGCTTGATGTTCAGGCAGTGCTTCTTGTAGGTCAGAGCACGGTCCAGAGTGACTCCCAGGTATTTGGGTGTGCTGCAATGCTCCAGTGGGATTCCTTCCCAGGTGATCCTCAGAGCTCAGGATGCTTGTCTGTTCTTGAGATGAAAAGCACATGTCTGTGTTTTAGATGGGTTGGGGATCAGCTGGTTTTCCCTGTAATAGGCAGTAAGAGCACCTAGAGCTTCAGAGAGCTTCTGTTCAACCATCTCAAAGCTCCCTGCTTGAGCAGTGATGGCACGATCATCAGCATAGATGAAACTCTCTGTCCCTTCTGGCAGTGGCTGGTCATTTGTGTAGATGTTGAACATGGATGGAGCAAGCACGCTCCCCTGAGGCAGGCCGTTCTTCTGTTTCTGCCATCTGCTTCTCTGGCCCTGGAACTCAACAAAAAAGCTCCTGTTTTGTAGCAGGTTTCCTATGAGGCGGGTGAGGTGGTCGTTAGGGCTGGGCGGTTTCATTCGTTAATTTCGTAATTCGTTAATAATTCGTATTTAAAGTAGCTTATGATCCGATATTGAACCATTCAGGAGCAACTAAAAATCGAAACTAATTTTTAAAATTTATTTCGTATTGTTTCGTAATTGTTTCGTAATTGTTTCGAAATCGTTTCGTTATTATTTCGTTATTATTTCCGTATGTCTGGTGCAAGTTTTATAGTTGTTGTTTGTTTTATTAGTGAAAAAAAATAATATCACACCAACAGTCAACAACAGAGGGAGAGGGAAGCTTCAGAAGTTCCCCCTGTCCCATTTGGAGGTTTTTTAGCGTATTGCGCAGTCGCGTCCACCATTAACGAATCGATTCGTAATTGTTTCATATTGTTTTGTAATTTACGAAATTTCGTAAATATCGAACTTTTTTAAAGAAAAATTTTGGAATTCTTTTTAAAAACGAAATGCAAAAACCGCCTAAAAATGAATTGAGTTTAGAAACAAATTTTTCCGTGGTTGCCCAGCCCTACTGGTCGTCCTTTGTGATACTCTGTTTGTTCTTGTTTTTATTGTATTTTAAAGTTAATTATATTGTTTTAATCTACTGCTGTATGATATTGTTTCATATGTTATTGCTTCGTATGATATTGTTTCTAGCGCCCACTTTTTGCAACCAGAATGCCACTGACCTGGACCCATAACCTGTACCTTAGCAACTTTTCCTCTTGTCCCAAAACAGAACAGAACTTTCTGTCTGTGTTGCTTTCCTCTGGAATTTTCTATCTGAGTCACACTGGGCTATGACAGAATGGGGCAGAATGGGCAAGGTTACAAACCCATTATTTCCAATACCTTTGTACTGCCTTCCTTTTCTTTTAAAGAGAGGGATAGATGCTTTAATCTGTCCGTTTGTTCTCCGTCCCACTACTGAAGTGAATTAGCTTTTCCCCTGAATATTTCACAAACAAACTGTTGGGCTAAGCTCATATTGGATGCATTGTGGTTTTGGCCAGGAAAATGAGGCAATCCTTCACTGTATTCCTTTGCTTGCCAAACCCATTAAATAGTCTTAAACTGTTCCACAGAATTCATTCTTAGTCAATTTATATCTCTTGTTGTGAAATGTGGAAGCCGGGGGGAAAGTAGGTGCAAATTGTTGAAACTGCAGAGCCATGGTGTGAGATTTGGTATCTGCATACCCAGGGGCGGCTCGTCCATTACGCGAAGTAAGCGGTCGCAGAACACTTTTTTTTTGCCAGGGGCGCAGAGGCGCCTCTGTAAATGCCCCTCAACCGCCACTTGAGGAGCGCCCCCTCAGCTCACAACAGCCCTAGCAGTCCGGGGGGAGCCTCGGCTTTCTTGCCTCGCTGCCGGGCCATCCTCTTACCAAAGGGGCCGGGCCCTTGAACCTCTCCTAGCCTCTCTCATTCCTGCTCCACCCGGCCACCGGGTGCGCGAGCAGAGCCGGTGCTCAATCGTTCTCCGCGTTCGATCCCTTCCCCATGACCAGCTCCCTTTCCCGATCCCCAGGCGGTCCACCCGCCTCCTCTCCTCTCCCCAAACCACGGGTGGGCCAAGGGGTGGAGCTGCTGCAACTGTTAATTGTTTATTGTTTATTAATGGGGTAATGTGTTAAGTTGTTAACTGTTTTTATA